>VDFB02180532.1:0-12940 GCA_007258455.2 Sequoia sempervirens
TTTAAAAAAATACACAAAATATAAAATACCCTAGGTCCATATATATATTTATTTACAACAGAATATAATTTATGAGTATATGTATGTTTTCTAACAAGATTCAGATCTTCACAAACATAAATAAATAAAACAACTTTCTTCAAAGGAAACACAAACTTCCTCTAAAGAAAAATATATGATCAACCAAACAGATTGGAGAGGAACAAAATGGCTTCAAACAACAACTCCTTAAGCGGGAAGAAACTTATGGGTGAAGGATACACCAAAATCAACAATCCTTTCTACACCCATCTCAAATACAAATAATGAAAATAGAAACATAATTTTCTTTCAATTACTTGTAGTGACGAATTGAAATCAGCCAAGCAATAATAATTAAAGTACCTCAAAAAATATTTTTAAATATACAAAACTAAACATTCATTTTCAACAGACATTAAAATAGGTAGCAATAAAGGAACCTAGAGTCCTATGCTTTGGATTGAAGTAACGAGCGCAACAAACTCCTCCTTCCTCATTTGAAATAGCACTCACAAATTTCTTTCTTCTTCCTCAACAATTTTTCCCAATTTCTTCTTTGAAACTAAATTTTGAATAATTTTTATAGAGAAATACCAAAGAATCATAATACTTTTGTAGAAAAATTTTCTTCACCCAAAAATTACAAGTTAAGAAAAATTCTCCTCCTTTCAATTAATTAAAAAGGAAAACTCTCTTCTTTTTCAAAAACCAAAAATCCATCCAAGAAGCAAGTTTCCACAACTTTTCTAATTTTATAAAATAACTAAACATGCATTCGTCCTTTCGATATTTTTCTAATTTTTCTCCTTTTTCAATGAAATATTTTTTAAAATTTTTATTTTTATTTTATTTAAAGCTCATAATTATCACACACAAATTAATTTAAAAATCATTTTATTTAATATTTATCCACAACTTAATATTTAATAGAAAGTCACAAAATCATTAATTTATTTTATTTCATTCTACAAATAAAAATTTATAATTATTACAATATTATCTACTTTATTTATTTATTCTAATTAAATAAACAACATTTAATTTAACACTTTCTAAAACTTAATAAATTTAAATTTAATAATTAACTTAACCACATTTACCTAATATTTATTCATATTAATTAAAATAACATTATTAATCTACCAAGAAATGTCAAACATAAATGTTAATTAAATGACACATAAAACAAAGATTAAAATCAATGAATAACACAATACCATGCAAAAATGAAGACAATATCATGGACAATGACACCGTTAGACACAACAATGGTGATGACAACTTAGACGGGGACACTTCCTTATAAACTCCTTTTCAACTTCATACTTGTTGGGTTTATGGGATACACTCAAACCTGTCAAGCAGGTGGAATCAGTGTCCAGTACCTGCATCCTGCATAAAAACAATGTCAAGTACATATAAATCTCTAATACATACACATTGTGAAAGGTAGTCGCAACATAGCAAGACACTCACGAACGAGTGATGTTACTTTGTCCTTTCACCAAGACCCACTAGCATACACATCATAATCCATAGACAATCATTAAACCATAAAATCGCCACATATCATCACATAAAAATGATTACATATCCAGATTGTACAAACACCACAATGTCTTTCTAGGTCTTTGCATATCACAATGTGTTTTCAAACAAAGTATATTTTCTTAGTTTAGCATCAATAATTCATCTCTTTTATCAATTCTTTGTATTTAGGGCATTCCATTTAGGCATATTTCATTCATACTTGCATTATTTTTGAGTGGGGACATTTCCCATTTTGGCCCATCTCTCTCCTTTGTGGTGAAAACCCTAGAAGTGTTAGAGTGCATTAGGATTGCAAAGATCTTTGTCCACAGGGCATATGAGTCATAGTAGGCTAAGCTTGGGACACAAATTTTAAGAATTGTTAAGTTCTATGCCAAATTTATGACTAGGCCCCAAAACTTAGGTGGGACCCATATTCCCAAGGTGGTGTATGAGTCCTAGATCTCTAAATCTAGGCCATCTAAAATAATTAAATTATGATTGGGTAATAGATATATGTTTTGATTATCCTTGGATAGATGCATTAAATAAGGCTTGTGGCTGAAAAATAGGATCAAATAAGGTATAAAGAAGCCCAATTTTAGTAGGAAGGGCCCAAAAAAGTGTGAAAATGTAAAGGGATGCATTTTTCTACACTATATTTAGCCCCCACTTTAGTGAGAGGAGGAACTTGCTTCAAACTCATAGTAAAGTAGACAAACTCACATCAAGAGGGGTCCAAGTGTACCAATGATAGTGAGATAGGATGACAACGATTAAGATCCTATGGCAAACCAACATAGGAACAAAGGAACACACATGTAAATTAATATAAAAAGTGACAACAAGGTACAAGCATACATTGCCAAAGACAGAAAGAAGGAAAACAAAAACAAAAGAAAAAGGGGTGGATCAAGCCTCAACTATTTGTCTCGTACGATGTGGATCAGATCTAAGTTGTTTCTCCAAGAATGTTTACAAGTGGAACATGATGTCCACTATGCAAACCAAATGCACACTCACAAGGGCTAGTGGAACCTCAGGTTTTCCACTAAGTGAGCCCTTAATGAGACACATACGCACATAGATGATATACACTCACACATATAGCCAAGTGGATATGGGAAAGTTGTTCCTATGCTCGACTCCCATACATTAACCATACCAAAGCTATACCTCCTGATAACTTTGATAAGGTGCCACACAACATGAACAATAGGATTCACGAGGCAAGAAAAGCTTTGTATGCTTGGTACTCATGAAAAAAAAGATGGCACCATAGGAAAACAAAGTGTGTTATGCAAGGTGGACATATAACTAATATTGTAAATGCAAAATAGTGTAAGGTACATTCAAGGTAGTTTTTCTTAGTTCATTTAAGGTCTTAACTTAGGGAACATTGTGCCTAATGTGTCTCCAAGAGAGGACCAATTAAAGAATAGAAGATTCACAAATTAGGGAATGCAGTGCATCACATCAAGCCTCTAAGAGGAATATAATATATGCTAAGAGATATCACGCTCTTGAAGGACATCACACCCAATGTCACCAAAATGTGAATAATGCATCACATGAAGTAAGAAGACTACACAATGAGATATAAGTTGTAAAATACAAAAGAATAATGCTAATGTATGCCTCCACTTTAAAGAAATTTCTAAACACCATGCTATTAGCAACTATTTTAAAGTAGCAAATGATAAATGTTAACAATAAAGAGGACATGAGAGCTTATTTGGAAAGCTCTATGCAAGTCATATGTTTCCAAATGAAGCTACATCATGAAAAGGGGTTGCCCCCAAAATGAAATCCAAAAATAACACATAAGGGATCCATTGATTAGGGGTCAGTATGTCTTTGATAAAATTATTTTAGAGAGATCAGAACTGTCATCATTCCGTAAATACTCATGGAACAAGAAGAATGGCACAAAGAGAGAGAAAACAAATAAAACAGCTTTAGGGTTAGCATGGAAGAGACCTAAATGTCTTGACACCTTGTGTCATCCCCAAAAGGAAAACACAAGACAAATAAAAGATAAAGGATAATATTTTGGGTCAACATGGAAGAGACCTACATGTCTCAATTCCTTGTGTCATCCCCAAAATGAAAACACAAGACAAATGAAAAGATTAAGGTTTATGACAGAGAAGGATGTAGATACAAAAAGAGGAATGTCATGAAGATAGAGGTACATCAAACAAAATGGTACAAGAGATCACATTATGCACATGCAATCACACACATAATATGAAAAAGAAAATAAAAGAAAGAATAGTAAGGCACATGCGAGTCAAACTATAGCAGGTTGTTTGCATCCAAATATTTTTCATCGTATATGGAAGGAAGAAAACTAGCCAAAGGGACAATAGAAAGTGCTTGACTAGGGAAAGGATATCAAATTATTTCCCCCACTATGTGAAAGACAAGAATGAGCTGAGGTAGGCGATGACAAAGAGATCCTTGCATTTTTCAAATGATTTGCAATGAATGTAAAGCATGTAATAGTGAGAATATTATAATTTGACTATTACATGGAAAGGAGTGGAAGGACGTGCTTTAAGGGATTATTTATATGATATCAATTTTTTTAAATATTTGTTTTAAAGAACGAAAATTATCAATACTATGTCCAAAAACTCCATGATATCGACAATGTGAGGTGCTTGTGTTGTTAGGATTTGGATTTTCTTTTATGGGTGTTAATGTGATAAGTCCTTGACTTAGAAGTATGTCTAAAGTTATTTTTGTTTCATATGGAAGACAAGGTAATTGCATCATTTTTAGTTTATAAGGCTTTCATTGCTTGCTATATTCACCAACTTCTAGAAGGAGAGGTGGTGCAGGAGCACCAAGCAAAGGAAGTCTATAATAGGAGGTCAATATGTTAAGTATATGTGTTAGGGTATTTTTTCATTCTATAAGGTCTATTTACATTAAATAAGGTCCAATGAGACCATTTTCCATGTAATTGGGTGATTTGAGAGTCATTTGTGGTAAAATACCAAAAGTTGCAAAATTATGTAAAGTTGTCAAGACAAGAATTTGCAAAAATGCAACTTTCCTAGAATGTGAAGGTTCATAGTAGTTTAAAAGTCATTTATAGGAATTGGGTGGTTATAATTTGAATGGTACAAGTATATAAATCCTCTATAAGGCTTGGGAATTAGTTGTTTAATGTTGTATTGAAGATTTCTAATAAAAAACAACGTTATTTTTGCAATTTTCTTTGTATTTCTAAACTTTTCAAGGACTGTATGGTCCCGTACCATTTATAAATGCTCTCAAATTCATTTTATTATGTAGTAGCATGAATTATCTCTCATTTGCAACTAGTTTGAGAGTCTAACATTTATATTTGAGGGAGATTTCTTTATTTTCTTGAAATTGCATGTAGGAAACCAGTGAAGGGTTTGATTGAAGTTAAAATAATGATCTAAGTCATTCCACCTACTGTCAAAGCATGTATCTTAGTGGAATTTATTCTCCCATGTTAGGTTAGATTTTCCTATGGTTTTGAAGAGGAGACAAGTTGGTTGGATTTGGGTGATACCCTAGGGTAGAACAATGTGTTTTTCCAAGTGAAAATGGGGTGTGGTAACAAGGTTTTGACAAAATTTTGAAAGAACTATCTATGTTATGGTAGATTGAGTTTTTACATGGTATTTTTGAAGTTTTGGAGGATTTGGTTGGGTTATATAAGCTCGGGAAGTACATTTTTCAATAAACCCTTGTAAATTGTATGGAAAGTGAGGGTTTAGTGGATCAATGTCTTAGAGGTCATAGCTCTAAGGAATGATGGTGGAAATTGAAGTTTTGTGACACAATTAAGGACTTTCAATTGATTTTTGGTGATAAATAGATGATTTGGGGGTACCTCCTTTGTAAAAGAGGGCTATTTGGTGGCTTAAAACCAGGGGCAGTCTATTGGTTCACCATGTTGTTTTGAAGAAACCTAATGCAATATTTGGGTATGTTGTGCTAGGACCTGAGGTGAGTCTTAGTTGGTGTTTGGTTAGGCTCTGTATGGACTTCTCTAAAATACATCTCCAAAAGGTAGATTTTGAGGGCTACAAGCCTCTAGGTGTGTGTCTGAGAAAGGTTGAATGAATAGGATTGAAAAGGGTTGGTCTCTAGTTTGGGTCTGATCATTTTGTGTTGGTTTAGGTAATCACCACCTTGCTTTTCATCAGGTGGTATTAGAGCAACATGGATTAGATCTTTTTGATTGAAGAGTTGCATATTTGAAGAAAGGTAATTGGAAGTTGAAGAGACAAAACTTGTAAAGATGCCTCCTAAGAATGTTGGTGATACTAGAGAGTTGCAGGAGTTAAAAGAGAAACATGCCAAGCTTTTGGAGTCTCATAATGTTGTGTTGGCAAGGCTTGCTGCCTTGGAATCAAGGAAGAAAAGAGATGAAGTTGAGAGTGAATTAGATGAAGAGGAAGATGAAGAATATGAAAATGTAGATGGAGAATTAGACCCTAAAGATCAAAGGATGGAAAAGTTGCTTAAGGAAGTCAAAGGTGATTCACATAAGGTAAAGGTTGATTTTACTATGTATGGTGGAAGTTTGAATGAGGAAGAGTTTCTTGATTGGATTTCAGCCATGGACAACCACTTTGAAAGTGAAGATATTTCTTATGAGCAGAAGGTGAAGGTAGCAAAGAAAAAAATCAAAGGCCATGCACTTCTATGGTGGGACTACGAGCAAGTTGAAAGGAGAAAGAAAGGTAAGTCAAGGATAGTTTCTTGGGCCAAGATGGTAGCAAAACTTAAAGGTAAATTTCTTCCTAAAGACTATGAAGTTAAATTGTATAAGAAATTACAAGGCTTGAAGAAAAAGGATTTAGATGTTAATACATATATTGATGAATTATATAAACTTAGTATAAGGTCAGGAAGAAATGTAGATGGAGTTGAAAAAGTGGCTAGGTATCTAGGTGGCCTTAGATTAAATATACAAGATGAGTTGGTGGTTGCTAACCCAAAGAATGTTGAAGGGTGTTTCCAATTGGCTATTAGGGTGGAATAAAATATGAAAAGAAGGCAAGAGAAGTCTATTAGAGGTAGAGGAAAAGTTACAAGAGGGAGTGGATCATTCCCTACATCAAAGCAACCATATGAGGAACAAGAAGAAGCAAGTAAAGGTAAGGAGAAAGGTGTTGATGTAAGAGGAGGTTTTAGGGGTTCTAGAGGTAGATTTAGTGGTGGTAGAAGTTCGAATGTATTTATAGGAAGGTGTTATAATTGTACAAGAAGAGGAGTGTGAAAGTACTGAAAGGAGGGCTCAAATAGTACAAGAAGAGGAGTGTGAAAGTACCAATTCTCCTAGTTATCATGCTGCTCTTGAAACAGGTGAATCATTGATGATGAGGAAGACCATACTTAATACAACAAAGGAGAGGGAACCATTGCAAATAAATAATCTCTTCAAAACCACATGTAAGTGCAAGAACAAGGTATGCAAAATTGTCATAGATTCAGGCTCTAATAAAAATATGTTATCTAGTGAAATGGTTAGTAAACTGAATTTGCAAGAGATTCCTCATGAATTGCTATATAAGGTGTCTTAGTTGAATGAAGGGAAATCACTTTTGGTTAATGAATAATTTGTAGAATTTCAAATTGGTGGCTACAAGGACAAGGTAGTTTGTGACATCTTACCTATGGACTGCTGCCACTTACTTCTTGGAAGGCCCTAATAGTTTGACAGGCATGCATTATATGATGGGAGAGAAAATACATACACCATAGAGAAGGATGGGCATACATTTACTTTGACTCCAATTGTGGAAGAGGACAAAGGTAAGGGTAAAGAGGCTAAGGTAATCATGTTTGGGAGGAAGGAATGTGTAAAGGTTGAGAAAAAATTAAAAAATATGGGTACTACAGTCAATTCAAGGATTGAGAATGCTCTGATAGTAGGTGTGAAGGAAGAATAAGATTTGAAGGATGAATTGACAGTGAATTGGCATATAAATGTCTTGGTGGGAACAATGGTGTGTCCATTGATTGGAAGAAAGGTTATAGGGAAAGTAAGATCTGCAGGTACAATGGGTTGTAAGGATAGTATGATGGTATATGATGTTGATAGGATAGAGGGTCTAATGACAGTGATGAAAGGATAGGGTGATCAAGGAATTAAGGATAAATATGAGCATGAAGTTGAGAAAAAGAGGTAGGTTGTGCAAGGAGCATCTAATAAGTGTTTGTTTGTAGGCATGAATGAAGGTATACTATCAAGTTTTGATCAAGGGACATGTGAAAGACCATCATCAAGTCTGAATGCAAAGATGGTGACATATTCAAGTGCAAACAAGGTCAAGGATGCAGGGTATCGTGCAATATTTTAGTGTTTGAACCAGTGGAGAAGATTTGTAGATTAGAGAATATGTGGAACAAATATGGAACATGTGACAAGGTAGTACTCATGTGACATGAGTCTTTTTCAGGGGGGTTGTATGGTGTAGGAGCACCAATCAAATGAAGTCTACAATAGGAGGTCAATATGTTAAGTATAGGTGTTAGGGTCTTTCTACATTCTATAAGGTCTATTTACATTAAATAAGGTCTAATGAGACATTTTTCCATGTAATTGGGTGATTTGTGAGTCATTTGTGGTAAAATGTCAAAAGTTACAAAATTATGTAAAGTTGTCAAGACAAGAATTTGCAAAAATGCAACTTTCCTAGAATGTGAAGGGTCATAGTAGTTTAAAAGTTAGTTATAGGTGTTGGGTGATTATAATTTTAATGGGAAAAGTATATAAATCCTCTAGAAGGCTTGGGCATGAGTTGTTGAATGATGTATTGAAGATTTCTAATCAAATACAATATTATTTCTATAATTTTCTCTATATTTTTGAACTTTTCAAGAACTGTATGGTCCCATACCATTTGTAAATGCTCTAAAATTCATTGTATTTTGTAGAAGAATGAATTATCTCTCATTTTCAACTTGTTTGAGAGTCTAACATTTAGATTTGAGGGAGATTTCTTTATTTTCCTAAAACTGCCTGTAGGAAACCATTGAAGGGTTTAATCAAAGTTAAAATAATGATCTAAGTCATTCCACCTATTGTCAAATAATGTATCTCAATGGAATTTATTCTCCCATGTTAGGTGATATTTTCTTATGGTTTTGAATGTAGAGGAGACAAGTTTTTGGGATTTGGGTGATGCCCTAGGGCAGGACAGTGTGTTTTCCCAAATGAAAATGGGGTGTGGTAACAAGGTTTTGACAAAATGTTGAAATAACTATCTATGTTATGGTAGATTGAGTTTGTACAAGGTATTTGTGAAGTGTTGGAGGCTTTGGTTGGGTTAGATAAGCATGTGAAGTAGAGTTTTCAATAAACCCTTGTAAATTGTATGCAAAGTGAGGGTTTAGTGGATCAGTGTCTTAGAGGTCATGGCTCTGAGGAATGATGGTGGAAATTGAATTTTTGTGACACAATTAAGGACTATCAATTAAGTTTTAGTGATAACTAGATGATTTGTGGGTACCTCCTTTATAAAAGAGGGTTATTTGGTGGCTTAAAACCAGGGGCAGTCTATTGGTTCACCATGTTGTTTCAAAGAAACCTAATGAAATATTTTGGTATGTTGTGTTAGGCCTTGAGGTGAGTCTTAGTTGGTGTTTTTTAGGCTCTGTAAATCCTTATCTAAAAGATATCTCCAAAAGGTAGATTTTGAGGGCTACAAGCCTCTAGGTGTGTGTCTAAGAAAGGTTGAATGAATAGGATTGAAAAGCGCCCGTCTCTAGTTTGGGTATGATAATTTTGTGTTGGTTTAGGTCATCACCACCTTAGTTGTCATCAAGAGTTCCTAAAATGATCCCATTGTCCTTATCATCGTTACAAGGCATTGGTTGTTCTTTAGGAAGGAGGACTCTTATGTCGGGAGGAGGATCTTGATATCCTAACCTTTTGGTATCTTCAATTGATATTTTCTCTAAGAATTGATGAATTTCATGTTTGCTTGTTGTATCACATCCTTGTTTGCTAAATATTTTGAATCTTTTTCCATATGTCTCTTCTAGGTTGATAGGAGTGTTGGCCACTTTCTTAACATAGGATTGTTGAATTTTTTCTTAATTAGAGGTGTTAGGATCACCTATTGTAGAAAGCTTAGGCTCAGTTTGTGTCTCAATATTAGGATGTAAAAGACCAAACATCACAAATTTTGTTGGTTTTTTCATAGAAGGATAAGGATAAAAGGATGTATTTGTCTCAAGATTGTTCAGGCAATCATTTATGAAGTTGTTCATGTTGTCATCATCTTCTCCAATGATGTCAACATCACGAGGATGACATGCATTAGGAGTTGAGTGAGCATGAGTGGGTTCAATTTAATTAGGATCATTACCAAAGACACATCTTGACACATCCATTAATGATTTCAAAGATATCTGAAGCTTACCAAGCACATATCCATGATTAAATGCAATGTAATTTTCACATTCTAAACAAGGTAATTTGTTGATTACACTATGCAAATTTGAATTTAAGAAATATACAAAATGAACCAAATTAAGCTAGATCTAATGAATTGAATGAAACATAAGCTCAGTAATCTGAAACAAAAATCTAACAATAGCAAATAGAGGCATAAAAAAGGGTTTTTAATGTTGTAAAATGCACTTTTAGATCTTATATGAGACTAAATAGCCCAAAGGGGCATATGAGTCCCAATTAGGGTTTTTGAATGGTTCAAATGCTGAAAAAAAGTGAACAAAGAATTCCCATAAATAAAGAAAAACAACTTGTACTAGGACTAAATTGCCTAGAGGGGCGTATGAGTCTTAAATTAGGGTTTTTGCACTGAATTCAACAAATTATGAGTGAAAATTAGGTTTTCTGGTTTGTATGATGTCTTGACTAAGTGCAATTATAGATTTTAGATGAAATTCAATGATGAAAGGTGTAAAAATGCAACCCATATGCACTTTCACTAATGCAATATTTAGAAGGCATAAATAAAAAGTTAATGTAAGCTAGATCTAGCACTATGATGCACTCCAAATCATGAACTAAGGTGTCCAAAGGCTAGGTTCACCAAAATGAACACTAGGAAATATTGTTCCACCTTCTAGGAGATGGAACTAGGTGTTTAGGGCCTATTTCACGGGTAAGAGCAAGAAGGTGAGTCCACAAAATGTGGAAGTTTTTTCCTTAGGCAAAAAAATAAAATTGGCTTGCCAAAAATAGGATCCTGCTTTTTAATAAACAAGATCCCGCTTTTAAAAAATGGGATCCCATTTAGCTTTGGGATACTTAGCCTAGAATTCTAAATGGGGTCCCTATTTTTTTAAAATGGGATCATGTTTACAGTAATAAGGTCTAGAACGGTGAGCAGGAGAGCAGTCACGATCTTTACAAAATGGGATCTCAATCTTTACAAAATGGATCCCAATTTGTAAAATTGAGATCCATTTAAAAAAGAATTTATTTTTTAAAAATAAATGAAACTCAATTATAATTCATAGATCATAGGATCCCAATTTCATAGAGATGATAGCAATGACAACGACCTCTAGGTGTGCCTCCATCCCCAATCCTTTTTCTTTTTTTTGTGTTTTTTTGAAATTTTTAATACAATAATAGATTTTAACATTTTTTTTTCAATTTATTTAGTGTTTTTATGTATTTTATTTTATATGCTTAATAGAAGAAATGATTATTTGTAAGTAGAAAAGAAAAAATAGAAATGAAAGAAGCCTCAATATTTTGAATGGAAACAAAAAAATCAGCCTTAAATCATATCTTAAGAACATAATTTAGCTTTTGAAACCTAAGTTGTTTAATCAAACTAAAAAAAATGTGTTTGAAAACCCTAAATTGAAAGGAAACAAAAACAATTGCATTTAAAAACCCTAAATTGAAATGAGAATAAAAAAAAATTGCGTTAAACCCTAATTTCTTTTTTAAACTAGCAAATTCAAATAAATAAAATAAGATGCATTTTGAAAACCCTAATTGAAAGAAAACAAAAAAAATTGCATTTCAAAACCCTAGAAATTGAAATGAAATAAAAACATTGCATTTACAAATCCAAATCAAGCTTTTTGAAATCCTAAATTCAAATCAAAAAGAATGCATTTGAAAACCTAATTTGGAAATGGAAACAAAAAATTGCATTGAAAACCCTAAAATTCACTTCTTGAAACCCTAGAATTGAAATCAAACAAATCATTTTGCATTTGAAAACCTTGATTTCAAGCTCAAGAATATTTGATAAAGGAAAAAATTCATTTGCATTGCTTAAATGTTTTAAATTTCATTTGCATTGTATGGAGATAAGTATGTAGGCATGCTTATGGAAGAAAATTTTATTTGATAGATTTAGGTTGATACATAGTAAATTAGGGTCCTTAATATTGACAATGAAATAGGATTTGATAAATATTATACATTTAAATGTGTATTCATCAAGAGACACAATCAATTAAATGTTATGAACATAGATATAATTAGAATATAAAACAATATGTTAAACTTTACTTTTGGGACTAGTGGATCATTACAATTGATAAATTTGCAATGTTTGTTTGCAAATTTAGTTAGCAAATTCCTAAATCCTTGTACAATCCATTTCCAAATGTCACTTAATTAAATAATATTTGCATTCATTTCTATTTTATGAATTGATCTCTCTTAGTCATGCCTTTTTTCCATTTCTTGTTTCCATGTGTTGTCTCTTGTCTTTTGACAATCTTAACTCCCATTCTATTCAATTAGTTGTTAATTAGGCTTCTGGTCTACTCTAAAATCTCAATTTGCACTAGTTACTTAGACACTAAAAGAATCTAAATATTTTTCTTTTCTTTCTTTTAGGTTCTTTCAATTCCAAACAATCCAAAATAAAATAAGATTTTGGACCTTTGGGAAAATTCAACATTAACTAATTTTATTATACATTTTATATCATAAAATTCATTTAAATGGGAAATATTCAACTTTATTATAGTATATTAAACTTCATATACATATATATATATATATACAATCAATATTAATGAAAAACATGTTAAATAAAATAATCTTATATTCAATTAAAAAAATATCAAGTTAAAGTATACATCAAACTCAATCTTAATAATACATAATTATGTGTTTCTATTACGGAAATAGTCAGTCTATTCATAAAATAAAAAATATTCATAAACTAATGTTCTTGCATATGTGATGAATCAAAAATATTAACCCCCTTACTTGTCATTCTATTACCCTAAACCATAAACCGATGTCTTAAGGGGTCCTAATTTATGACATTTCTTAAGGGGATAAAAAAGAAGTTCTCAAAATTTGGTAAAGTTGCCCAAAGAAACCAAATTTAATAATAATTTAAGATCTTGCAAGATTATAAAATGAATGAGATTTCATGAG
>VDFB02180533.1:0-19278 GCA_007258455.2 Sequoia sempervirens
AAGGCATATACCATAAACATATTTTAAGGACACATGGAGATCATGAAAAATATAGTCAACCTAAATGGAATGAATTGGTTGGAATAATTCATCTAAGATGGATAATTATTCAAAAAAATAAGTTTTATATATCACAAGGTTCAATTAAGGATAACCTAATTTGAGAAAAAATATAGTAGATAATTATCTTCAAATTTTAGAGTGTAAAAAAATTAGTGATAATAAATGAAGGATACTATTGACTACAAGTGGGAGTAGATGTGTATAAGTGTCATTCATATCAATATATGAAGTAGAGTAAGCAAATAATAAATTCTACCAACCCTTATCAATGCTACAAAAGCTATGAGAAGATGTTAGCATGGAATTTATTCCAAGATTACCATGAATTGAGTGTGAGAGAAAATCCATATTTATAGTGGCATATAGGATGTCCAATATGGATCACTTCATCTCTTTCTAAAAGACAACTTATGTTTCCAACATCATAGTTTTATTTTGTAGGGAGATAATTAGACTACTTTCATGTGAAATTTATTTCTCATTTATAGATAACATTGTGGAGGAATTTCAACACTAATTTGAATTTCTAATAAAAAAACTAATGGTCAAAGTGAGGTTTTAAACTATATAGACTAGGATATTGTGAACTACATATAGTAGGAAATCTACTAAGTTATTTATTTCATGATAAACCAAAGGAATGGGGTTTATATTTGGTACAAGAAGTGTTTTCCTATAAAAATTTGATGAGAAAAGAATTGGATAACACCATTATAAGTGGTATAAAGGTATATTCCCAAAGGATTCATAAATTTTTGAAGTACCATTGAGATAAAAAATAGAAACATGAAATTAAACTATTTTACCACATATATATATGAGATGCATAACCAAGTCAAAGAGTGCTTGATGAGGAAAATAAAAAGAGGCAAACATAAATTTTGACTATAGAAGAAGAAGGAATTGCAAGAGGGAAGCTTATTTTTGTCACACATGGGAAGGAGGGGTTACCATGAAGAATGTGCAATAAATTATAGCGGAGGCTTGTAAAATTGCACTACCAAAGAACATATACATATCACCCATATTCAATGTAGTTGACATATATGACTACCAAAATTCATAGGGGTAAAGGATGAAGAGAATTAAAACTTTAATATTTCAAAATGGAAGACACAAATTCCAAAAATTAAAAAAAATTGATTAAGTGCATTTTAGAATAAAGAATCACCTAAAGGACTAGATAGAAAGAATACTTTAAATATTTAGTCAAGTGGAAAATTGAGAAAATGAGGATGCAACATGGATAAAGCTAAATGAGGTTAACCACTTACTCTACTCAAATTAATAACGTTATGTATTATGATGATTAGGGCTCAAATTTATTTCATATTAGAGGTGTCCAATGTCGAATCATCCCTAATAAAAATGAAAACTTGCATCACCTAAATAATTTAATTATCTTTTTTTATCATCTAATAGATTTTAACTTACATTAATAATTTAGGTGTACAATGGTTTCTACACAAACACAATTAGAAAAAGATTATACTTTTCATTTTTATGGAGGAATAATTCATATAGTGTCACAAGATTCTATGTAAAGATTATTAGGCCAAGCATTTGATGATGATCTATCATGGATTTACTACGTTGATCGTGACCTCACTTGTGGTCTTTAAATAATATTTCATATACATAAAGCAGTGTGCTCTTGATTAGGTGTTAAAATTATAAATTATCATCCATCCTAATGTTTGTGAATGAGTGAGGGGTTTGCACATATAATTGGATATATGGTTTGTTTCTTATAAAAAATTTATACTCACTCATAAATATCAAATATAAAAATAATTGAATCTTCTCAAGTGCCAACGTTGTAGGTTAGCATGGGATCAAGAAAAAATTATAGACCTTTATGTTGAGTCCCAAAATTGATGGTCACACCTCTAGAGGAATCAATCCACTTCAAGGCTAGGGATACATCATTCTTGAAGGTGGTTAGATTGGCTCATCAACATAACATCTTATGGTAGGAAAATTATTGGGAGTGGATAATCTATGCTTCACTTTTTGCTCCACTAGACCTAGTAGGGTGTTCTTATAGGTAAAATTTAATATAATTTTAACACAAATAAATACATGTGATTAAATACATTGTAGTAGTACCTAGTTTACACTTGGTCCCAAAAATTATCTCTAGACCAAGAACTAACCTACTAGGCATACAACCTCTATTAAGCTAATAAAGGCACAATTACAAGATTGCATAATGTGAGGAGACAAGAAATTATTTTCATAAGGTGAAATCCTTCGAGTATCATTGGAGTTATTATGCTATTTATATTTTTGAACCATGAAATGTAAAATATCTATTATTCCTAAACTATTAGTGACTTATTATTTTCATTTTAAGGTGTACAGAGAGTCAAATTTTCAAGATTAGTGTCTTATATTGGGTGATAGATTTAAAGTAAATAGGAATAATAATAGATAGAAATAATGAAAGAGATATGATAATTAACAATTAAACATGCTTAAAAATCTCTCTTCAAGCTTCCAAAAGTTCATATGCAATATTTAGAAGAATATTAAAACTAACATCTTCAATGAATTAAAGTGTTGCAATACTTATCAAATCAATATTACATTCACACCAAAATATGTGGTGAGAGAAAATCATAAGATAAGAACCTATTACACTTCATCACTTGGAAGTGTCTTAAATATTTTAAAATAGCCAAAGAGACATTAAGTTTAAAGTTCTATTGTCTAGTATTTACCTCTTAATAATTTACAAAATGAGCTAATCTAATAGAAACTAGACATGTGAGAATCAAAATCTTAGAATTTATTCAATAGTATAGTTGTATGAAAATTAAGAAATGAATTACCATGTTAATAGAAAATGAACTATAATATATGGCTCTCTATTGGTTTCCCTATCACTTCAAGAATCAAGGAGAAACTAGTGATCAATGGATTTTGTGTATAATTTGATTCTATGTCTCTTGAAATTTATTATATAGGTTATCTAGAAAAAACATGAGGACCATTGAGAGATAGAAAAAAACCACCTCATTAATGGAGACATATAATCTCTTCATCTTCCACCATTGAAAATTTAGGTGAATTTACATCCTTGAGGTGATTTTTTTTGTTTGTGGGAAAACCCCCTTAGAATAGTTGAGGTGTCAAATATATTCATTAATGGTGACCCAGGTCATGCAAGGAGGTAGGTGAGGATGAATAGTGAAAAATGTGGTCTTTTCAATGATCAAGTATTAGAGATACCTCACAACCCATACCACATGTTAGGGACTAAGGATTGAGAGTATATTATACCTAATGCCCAAAGTAAGAAAATAAAGGTATCTCTACATCACTCACTAAGATATGCGTGAAGTAAATTATCATGAGTTGAGGATCAAAGAAACCAAGGAATTCATCCCAAAAACACAAGCAAGTAAAGATAGGTATAAACTCTCAAAACCTATAGAATAACATAGTGGTAAATTTCAAGCCTTAGGAGTTAGAGATAATAAATTATGCCAAAGTACCATGTTAGAGGTCATATCACTAACTTTGAAAGGTATGTAGAAGTAAATATCAAGAGTCAAGGACCAACAATACAAGCCAAACATTGTCATAATATATGCATGAAAAGGGATCATCAAAATTATGACTCCATGAAATAACATACTAGAAAGGATTAGTAATTGAGGATTGTGGATAAACAATACCTCATGCCACAAGGGATGTGAATAAGAAGATGACCAACACTAAAGATTTGAAATGTGAATTAACATAAAGTGTTAGAGTGTGGGGATCTAAGTAAAATCATGTAATTAAGAAAATGTTTGAAACTCTAAAAAGGACAAAGGAAAGAGTAGGGGTCATGAAAAAGGTATGCCATGATTCAAAACTTTGAAACTCTAACAATTTGAAAATGCTTATAAAAATAATTAGGAGTACGAAATACCTAGAAAAATTGAGACCTTTGTATTTTATAATACATAATAGGCACCTAGGGAATGATGGAGAACAACACTAATTAATTTTGGTAGTACAGGATCCATTCGGAAATTTTTTTGTATGTCTGGTCTGCTTCCTTGGAAGGTTTGAAATTTATTTTGATGCAAGAAGGGGCCCAGTGATTACGTATGAATCCTGTGAACTTAGGATCATGAATTGAACTACCCCACACATAATCTTGAGTTGTACTTGTGGTTCATGCTCACGGAAGGTAAAAGATGGAGACATTTCCTTTTAGGGCATGGTTTGAGTTGCATATGGATCATATGATCTACAATACATTTTCAACGGTCAGAACTGAATGAAAGAGCGAAGAAGGTGGATGGAATTCTTGTGTGAATGATTTTGAAGTAAAAGTATATCCATGGAAAGAGAATGTGGTGGTAGACTTTTGGAAGGTTGATGTGTAGATATAGAGATTCTACTTGAGAGGCTCTTAGGGTTGGTGAGAATTGGATCCTCACGCTCTCCTTAGACAATTGTTATCAAGAGGTGACATCTAAAATTGAGTCAGGAACAGAACTTTGGAAGGAAAATTTGTTGGATACTCACTGGATTCTAATAATGGTGTCCCTCGCTACTCTTGAGGCCGAATGTATGTACCTCTTGGAGAGGGTCTTTACACACCTAATCTCATTAAAGCCCATTGAGCACCTTATTGGCACATCGAGTTAAGAAAATGTATACCAAATCTACTCACTATATTTTGGTAGGGATTGAGCGATGATATAAGCTGATTTTGTGGCTAGATGTCTAGAATGTCAGGGGAGGGCTAAAGACATCATCATGGTAGGTTTTGCGACCTCATCGCGTTTCCGGAATGGAAGTGGGACAGTATGTCTATGGATTTCATTGTCGGCTTGCCTATGTCTTCTAGGTGGCATGATGCTATTATGGTCACTATGGAAGATTGACCGAGGGAATTGTATTTCTCTCTATCCGATCTTCCTATACTACTTCTTCGGTAGCCAAGGAGTTCATGGAAAACATTGTCTTATTGCATGGGATACCACAAAGAATCATTTCTGACGGAGATCTGGTGTTCACATCTGCACTATGGACATCTTTGCAGTGATCCTTAGGGACTCAATTGAACTTTAGTTCTACCTACCATCTAGAGATAGATGGTAAGATTGAGAGAGTCAATCAAGTGCTTGAGGATATGCTCTACATCTATGTCATGGACCAACAATCATGTTGGGAAGATTATCTACACTTGGTCAAGTTTTCCTACAACAATGGTTACAATAGTTCAATCAGCATGGCTCCTTTTTAGGCTTTATATGGTCATCCTTATCATACCCCTTTGAGCTGGGATCAGTTAGAGGACAGGGTTCTCCTTGGACCCAAAATGCTTCGAGATATGGAGCAGCAAGTAGCTCGCATCCGAGAGCATCTTGTAGCAGCTCAAGATAGGCAGAAGAAGTATGCTGATGCACATAGAGTTGATCGACAATTTGCAGTTGGTGATTGGGTGTTTCTTCGAGTATGTCTGCGAAAGAGCCCTATTCATTATGGAAAGGGTTCTAAGCTTGCGCCTCGCTTCGTAGGGTTGTTTGAGGTGTTAGAAAGAATTGGTCCTATTTCCTACCGCCTAGCCTTGCCACCTAGTATGTCGCACATTCACAATGTTTTTCATGTTTTAGTTCTTAGACCATATTATCCTAATGTTACGTACTTGATTGGAATGCTCTACAGGTCACAGACAAGCAGCTAGCTCTCGATCCTGTATCTATGCTACAACATCGAAGACTCGCCCTCAGGGGAAGAGATATTGATCAAGTGTGGGTTCAGTGGGACCCGAATGACGAGATTTTGGTGACATGGGAGGATGCATCCCATATTAGAGAGGCTTACCCATATTTACTTACTGGCTTCCATGAGTAATCTATATTCTAGGGGGGGAAGGATGTAATACCCCCCATGTTGTTGATACTCTTTGATACTCTTATGTGTTGGTTTGGTACTTGGTTTGTGCTGGTGATTATTTCACTGACTTGGTTATGTGTGGATTCATAGTTTGGTTGGTTTTCTGCACTTGATATTACTTATGATGTTTAATTATACATTATGTGGTGATTATATTATTTGGTTATGCTATGGTTTATTTAATAATTTATGAGGTGATGTGGTGATTCTATGTTGCTATTGTTTCTGATGTGGTTGCTAGTGAGTCTTGGTGAAAGGACAGAGTAGCATCACTTGCTTGTGAGTGCCCTGCTACCCCGAGATTACCTTTCACAGTGTGTCTGCAATGGAGATTTACATGCTACTTGATGTTTTTTTATATGTAGGATGTAGGTACAGGACACGGACTCCACCTACTTGTCAGGTCTGAGTGTGTCCCATAAACCCAATGGGTATAATGTTGAAAAGGGAGTTGATAAGGAAGTATCCCTATCCCAAGTCTGTCGCCTCATTGTGAGTCTTGTGGTGTCATGGTTTTGACCTTGTCCTTGTCCCTGTATTGTTTGTTGTTGATTATTTATTTTATTGTGGATAGTTGTTATTTAGTTTATCTTTATTTTATATGGGATTAATTAATGTTATTTTGTGGATATGATTAATTGTATGTAATTGTAATTTAGTTAAATGTTGAATTTAAAATATTGTAAATTAAAAGATATTTAATTAATTAAAAAGTATAGAGTAATTAATTTAAATAAATAATGTTTGTGATAATTGTAATTGTCTTTCTCAAAATATTAATATTATAAAATCTAAGGATAATATCATGGCGAGGATAAATGTAGAAATTAGTGAAATTTTAATTAAATTTATTGGGAATAAGTGTGAGCTTTTAAGCTTGAGAAAAAAGAGAGCCAATGCTACAGGTTGGATTTTTGAGAAAAAAGATCAAAGTTAGTTTATTGTGAGAAAAAGTTTCTACACACCTGAGAGGATGGTTTTGGCTATGTGGAAAGAAAAGATGGAGTTTTGTGCTTCTCGTAAAAATTGTTCTTGGAAAGAAATAGATTATTGATCAGTTATTTGAAAGAAGAAGTGGAGAACAAATTGCGAGAGGAAATTTGTTTTGAAAGAAAGGAAGAATGGTTGTGTCGTGCCTAGTGGGTTCAACATCATGAGAAGGAATCTAGGTTCTTTGATATATATTTATTGTTTGGTTTATTAATTTACATACGATTCTATAAAGGGAAACAAAAATCATGTACGCCATATTCAAAAATCTATATCTATGTTTTGAAAAAAAAGAGGTTTTGTTGTTGAACAATTGCTTGTGTTGACACTTTAATGTTTATGTAGAAAATTATTGTGAAACCTTGCAGGAATTTTCTTCAAATAAAATCTGGTTGTGAAATTTCTTGTTTGAAATGAAAATCAATTTATTATGGGGGTTGGAAATAGTATCGTAGATTTATTTTGTGCTTAGGAGAATCATGGTATTGATTTATTTTATATTTATTATTACCAAATATATGTATATACCTATATATATGTATATATATATATATATATGTATATATATATATATATATATATGTATATATATAATAATATATATGTATATATACTGCCTCTAATACATATGTTATATGTTGTCTTTTTTAAATATATATATATATATATATTCATTTCAAAAAAATTGTTCTATTGTTTTAAAAGAATAAAATATATTAGAAAAATATATTGCAGGGTTCACATTAATCTTGCATGTTTAGAAAAATAAAATAGAATATAATAATTTTTTTTTTTGCATTTGGGAGATTGGAGTGGTTGGTTGTCATTTTCCCCACACCAATGTTAAGGCATTGTAAACCTCACAGGGCTATGCATGAATAGACTCTGGGCACAGCTCCTTGGGGCTAGGCTCCCACTGGGAGGTACACAATACCACGACTACATGGGGTATTCTCTATTCAATGTCTTTTATTTTTAAATTCGACTTTTAAGTTTTTTTTATTATGATATGTATATATATATTATATATAATATATATTTATATATATATGTATATATATATTTATATATATTTATATATATATATGTATATATATATTAATATATATATATAGCTGTAATTTATATTAAGTTGTTTCATTGTTTTATAATATGATTTAGAAATGCATAATTTTTTTTTATATATGTTTGTTATATTTTATATACGTTAATATATGTATATATGTATACTTCACACATAAAATAGCCATATATGTAAATAAAGATAAGTTGTACATCTTTGAGATTATGGAATAATTAAATCAATTTGCAATGTTATAGTTCAATGAGTAGAATTAAGGGAAATAAACTGTATGTGATTTAAATTAAGTTGAATATTCTTGAGTAAATTAATTAATTTATTTCTTGGTGAAATTATTTTGTATCAAAATGTGTTATATGGCATTGTTTTACGTAATTGTGTACTCTCGAGATTATTTGTTGAATCAATTGTGGTTTTCCCTTAATTGGAATTATGTCATATGGGAAAAATCCTTGAGTTAGTTTATCCTTCTACAAGAGCTTAAGTTACTTGTTAGGGACTTCAAGAGGTGGGGAAATTGATGTTTTATTTTGATCTTTTAAATTAATATTTGTCTCTATTCTTGGCTATAATTGTGACTTGAGTCTACATATGGGTTGTACCATTTTTTTATGGATATTGTTTCATATGATTTTGGTGAGATGGTTTTTCCTTGCAGATGTTCCATTTGTGGTTCAGTGTTCTTGTTGGTACAATCCCTCGGTATTGGTTTTTTATGTTTTGGGTTTTAGGGAGAGTGGCTCTACGTGGGTGCTGACACACAAAGGGGCTATTAGGATAACCCACGTTAGAGTTAGAGTAAAAAGTGATAACCTAATCAATTAATTAGGGGGTGGGTAGTAAAAAATTAATAAGATAATTATTGGATTCCTCGTCTACCTGTTAGGGATTTCATAGACTAGAGGTGGGCTGAGAAGGCCATGGTTGGCAAGGTCATTGCCTCGTCTTCAGGAGAGGTTAACAGTTCCGCATGAGTCACCCTATGGAGTGATTCCTTGAGATAGGCAGTTGGGATAACCATAGATGGAGGTGGAACCTTATGATAGGTTGTCTAGATAATCCATGTAAGGCCATGCAATGACACTCTCCTCTAGTATTCCCTTTGAGTTGTTTTATTGAAATCCTCTGGAAGTGGTCTATTGTTATGTTGTTGGTGATTTATTGTTGTTATGTTATGTTATTTTTGTGTTCTCTTGCTTTTCGTGTCTGGAGTAGTCTTGTCTTACTGCTTGGATGTTCTTGGTCAAGGATCCTTCCTTATTTACTCCTAGCACAAGGGTGGTCGGGTGGAACGTGCTATGCACCCCATTGGGTCCCCTTATGATGCAGTTGTACCATTCAATGTAGAGTTTTGTAGATGCAGCTTGATCCAGGGTTCATATGTTTCCAGATGTATATTTGCACTCCAGATGTATTTTGTGTATTGATGTATCACTCCAAAAATTGCATTACAGGGGCTTATGAGTGTAATTTTATATATGTGCTCATTGGATGTACTATCAAGCCCCAGTGTAATGTATTATCTCGCTCATAAATAATTCTTGAACTACAATTTGTAAATACTGTTAATTTTATGTTGTATTTGTGGAAGTATATACTTAATATCTCCATGATTATTTTATTGTAATTTGCATGTATGGTTTTATATGGATTATTCTTATCATTTTGTATATTGTTAATGAATGTTTTAAATTGTGATATGTGAATGAATGGATACGTAATTGGTAATTTAATGTTCATCTATTAATTTTTTTATGGGATAATTTAGGTAATGTCACCTCGTGTACCCGAAGGGACTTTGTTGAGCAACTTGAAACATTGGTTATGTTGGAATACTTAAAGTACATTCCTTTTGTTCTTAAAAAAAAATTGTTGTGTTCTTAGTTGTTCCTTTGGGGTTTGCACAACAAGGCATTACATATATAGTTAGCTCCTTGAGGAGGAGGTAAGAGAATCCAAGATAGTAAAATAGTGTGATAGAGGGGTTAGTGAGTTAGTTTTCTATGATCTATAAGTAAAATCCAAGAGCTATTGTAATGTGATGTAAATTTCTATATTAATATAATGAATTAATATTTATTCAAGTTTATGTGTTTCCCTTATACAAGTCAATGTGTGATTGGTTAGTTGTTTCATTGAGTAGGCCCCTAGTTGAGATATGTACCTTCACCATAAGCTCCATAAAAAAAATCATTGTGTGCATATTGGATTGAAAGTGGACCAAATGATTTATGGACCATAAAGTAAGAAGAGGAATATGAAGTAATCGATGTTGTAAAGTACTATGTGTGGAAAACCTTTCTATCATGAACTCAAAGTCATTTAGGTGAGACACATTGTGGAGATTGAAAAAATAAGAGTTCATAATTGAGGAAATTAGCAAGGATGAGAAGGAAGATATTTCTAAAAAAAATATTCCTTTACATTATTAAAAAATTCACCACAAAGGATGTGTCTGTAAGAGTAATAATGAAAGATATAAAAAACTTCAGTTATTTATAGGCTATTTTGGGCCCTTTTCAAATACAAAGTCAAAAATAACTCTCAATGTACAACTCATGGAATTGAGTAATATTCTGAGGTCGGACAAAATTAAGGATAAAACAGTTTCAAAGTCATGAATATGTCAAAGAAAACCAGAAGCATTGAATTGGGACCATCAAGATCAGGCTTTCAGAAAAAATTGTGTATTTAGCAATGGAATTGTTGCCGAAGAACTGTTGACCCCAATCAGCAAAAGGACTGTCACTCATAGAGGCAAGAGCCACATGAAAGGAGTTTTTGAAATTGGAATTAGCTCATTCCGGACCACATGGGAATGAAAAGGAGGTCTCGTTTCAGGGACATAGGCAGAACCGGAGCAGAAATGCTGCCAACTCATGTTTCCACTTGCAGAGCAGAGGCAAAAGAATGGCAGAGAAACCGAGAATGAAAGGAAAATGTTGAGATGAAATAAAAATAAGGAATGGGAATAAAAATATACATGTAGATGGACATCACTAGATAAAGTTCTATGAAAATATCAAAAGGAGAGAAAAATTCAAGCTATAGAAGAACAAGAGTTTCAAAGGTACCTATCATTGATATGAATAGGAAATTCATTAGACATATTAGTGGCTAGAAGCCAAGTGAAATTAAAGACGTAAGTGATAGGAAAATTTTTAAGGAAGCAAGTTGTTGTAAATATGTTCCTACACTAATCTTGAAGGGATTATGTACAAACAACTTAAAATCTTATCCAAAAAAATATATAGGAAGTAGAAAAATACATTCATTAAAAATAAATAATGATATCATAACACCATGATTTACATAAAAACTCACACTCTAAATTCTGCATAATGTATTATCAAATCTATAAGGAGATTAAAAAATACTTGCAATACAAGTCCTTGTAGTATTATCTCACTAACAATTAAAATTGGAAGAGTTTTGACAGTATTTCATCGACACCTATGTACCTACAAATTCTCATATAAAATCCGCTTCCTCAAGAACCAATTTAAATAATATTCAAATAAATTAAATAACCAAATGAAATAAAAAACTATGAGCTAAAAGCAATTTGAAATGTGGCACCCATAGTGGGTGGAAAAATCCAATGCCCAAGTCCTAGAGAATTAAGTATAACATAAAATAATAAATTCCTTACATTTATCACATGTCATCATAAAATCCCAAAAATATATGCTCACTCCATTCTGGCTTCACAATATCCTCAAATAATTCCCATGACATGCATCATAGTGTTGGTCAATAACTCCCTCTATTCTTGGCTATTATGTATCACAAGAATCTATCATATAGGTTATCATAAGATCCCACCAAACTAGGAGTCCCAAATCTACTAAATATATCCAAATTAAATACCTTTACAACACCTTACAAATAACTGACACTTGGAAAATAATAGTTCACCCCAAATTCTGATTCTTAATTTTCATGTGAGACTAATTAAAGTAATAATAAAATATGATCATTTAACTATTTATGGCAAAATTCCAAACAATAAGTAAATAATTCTAATAACTTGCAAAGGTTGAGACACCTAAATTCCAAACATTCTCTCACTTGTTGAATAGCCTACAAAGAGAAAATGTGAACACTGTCAAAAATCTAACTAATAGGGGCCAATGGGCCAATAGATTTTTAACACCATCTTAACTTCTCTATGTTCATAGGACTAGTTAATGCATCTACAATATCCATCAAAAAATATACCTTTTTTAGTCTGACCTTGCCATCCTTGACCATATCTCTCATAAAATGATACTCAACATATTTACACTTGATATTGGCATAAAAAAATAAGTTATTTCCTAGGTAGATCACAATACAACTATTACAATAAATTATAATTAATTTTTATTTTAACCCAATCTCTAAACTCAACCTCTAAATATAAATGGATTGTTTACAAGAATTACTTTCTATCATGTAGTATACCACTATAGCAGAAAATATTGCTTACTCATCCCACTTATAAAACCACATTTAATAGAGTAAAAATATATTCACTACTTGATCTTCTACTATCCAATTCACCTACCTAGTTTGAATCCACATATCCATGAATATCTAGGAAATTGTATCTCATGTACTATGAAAACACAAGGAATAATCTAAGGTACACTACAAATATCTAAAGACTATTTTGACTACATTTCTAGGATTATACATATATATTAATAACTCCCTTTGGGTGGAATGTATCTAATCTAATGTAATCCATGTAATAGTTTAAGATTCCAATTTAACTTTGGTAATGCAATCTATTCATGTCTTCCATATCTAAATGGTATTTAGGATAATTTGTAATGATAACTTTATTTCCACTATAAAAGGAACACACAATGGTCTACAATCATACATGTTAAACCTCTATAAAATTTAATTGATATACTTTGGCCAACCCATAGATTTATATTCTCTCATATCTTTTGATTCACATCCCAATAATTTTTTTATCTACACTAAAATATTTCATTTCAAACTTTGTTAAGATCTAATATTTTTAAATCAAATATTTCCCTTTTACCAATAAATAACATATCAATATATAAAGCAATAACTAAGAAATGATTACCATAAAATTTAAAATAAGCATAATGATTAAATTTAGAGTGCTAAAATACCAAACTCAACACATGGTTCAGTGCAGGATCATGATGGGCCAAACAAGGCCCTTAAGTGCTGATGAAAATACAGAAAAATAGGCTTAACAAACTTCGCATAACAATTTGAATAGGGGAGAGGGGCCTATAGTGGAGCACCCTAACTTTGTGCTTCTCAAAATCTTACATGGAATTTAAAATCAACCATAATTTTGTATAGCAATTTATTTGGCAACTCACCTACTTAAAAAATTTAATTTTAGGAACACATCATCAAATATGATGCCACATCAGCATGCTTTTCGATAAGGTATTAAAAAAAATCAAAAAAAAGTGAGACCGATAGTGGTGCACTAAGTCAAGTTTTATTGCCGTGTCAATGTGGCATCACATGATTTGTCAATTTGTGTTCTTTATGGATGCAATTGGATATTAAGATACTCCACTATGAGACCCAGTGAGGACTACTTCTATCCCCACTATTGGAGCTAGCTCCACTATGGGCCCCTCTCCCCTAGGTTATTAACATAATTTTGAAAATATGTAGGAATAGAATTTGTAGAAAATTGAATGCAGTTTGTAAGCTACTAGGCCTTTTTTGGAAAAAAATTAATTTGATTTGGTGAAAATTTAAAATCTCAATGCAGTAGTACATTGAAATTTAGAAAAAAATTAAAAAGAAAGTGTTTGTCTGGCCACCCTAATGATGAGAAAAAAAAAAAAAAAAATTTGAATCTTTCAATATAAGTAGAGGACACATTCCCATATTTGATGCATATTTTGTTGTAATGTTTTGCAAGTAAATAATTAGTTGTCAATTTTCTAGTAGGAATTTTTAAAAATATTAAAAACCATTCGTTCGGCCATCCTAACTTGGTAAAATTTTTACGAAATTCAATTTAAGAAAAAAAACTATAGTTTGTGGAGCATATTGTGTGATGCATATTTTGGATTCAAAAAAATATAATTGTTTAAAAGTTATAGAAGTTTTTCAATCAACTTATCAATTAAAACTTTACACAGTGCATGTACAAAATCAATAATATTTAGCTATTAAATCCAAAATAAAGCATATCTTATATTGGTAGAATTCTGACAATTTGTTGAATAAACCCTTTTCATTTCATCAAAATTAGATGAGAAAAGTCGTCAGCATGAAGGGTGAAGTTCGAAAAACCCTTGCAACCCCTGTAAACACATTGGGAATTTTGAATTCTTAGGTTGGACACCCCCAAGCCAAATCCCAAAATAGTATTGAGGCAAAATGGATATTTGTTTTGTAAAGTTACAAATGGATATCCAATTTTTTAAGGAACATATATCCATTTCTTTTAATTAGAAATATTAATATATATAAATATCACTATAGATTTAAACTTAACATGTAAGAATATTAATAAAAATATTATTATTTATATATATTATATATTAATACATATAATCTAATATATGATAAATTAATATATATTAAGAAATATTAATATAATATATCTTAAATTATATTTAATACAAATATTTAATGCTATATTAAAGAAATATAATATTATATATAATAATAATTTAATATATTATAAAAAATATTTGATGAAAAGGATATTTGTTTCTTTTAATTAGAAATATTAATATATATAATATAATATATGATAAATTGAGTTGACCCCATAGTGCAACAGTTAAGTTGCAAGGGAAATAATTGGGTTGTCTAAGGTTCAAATCCCATAGTGGATAGTGGGATTGTTGCAGGGAGAAAGTAGCCGTGGGAGGTCAACAAAAGACAACAACGACAGTAGATCTCACCTCAACTTGCATCAGTGGAGCGAAAGCTTAAATTCGGATTCGACACCATCAGGTCGCAAGGCAGTGGTGGGTAGCAGTTATATTAGAGATGAGGTCCCCTATATGTGGCCTTACTAGTTCATAGCTCTAGTCAAAAGCATAGGGTGTTGCCCCTTAGCAGCGATTTACTAAATAAAAAAATAAAAAATGATAAATTGATATATAATAGGAAATATTAATATTAATATAATATACATTATATTTAATATAAATATTATATGTTATATTATATAAGTATAATATTATATATATTTGTGTCCAATATATTATTTATTTATTTCCATTCCTTTATTATATCCATTCATCCATCTCCCCCTCCATCCCTCCAGATCCCTCTCCTTCCCTTCCACCCCTCTCCTTCCTCCCTCCCCCTCTCTCTTTTATTTTCCACCTCTCTCTTTATTCCTTCCTCCCCTCCCTCCACTCTCTCCCTCTCTTCCTTCCCTCAGTCCATCCACCCCACCTCTCTTTCTCTCCTCCTTCCGACCCCCCTCTCTCCTTCTCCACCTACCCCTCCCATCTCCTTCCTTCCTCCATTCCTTCGTCCACCCTGTTTCCTATCTCCCTCCATTCCTCCACCTTCCTCCTCCCCTCCTTCCACTCCATCTCCATCATTCCCCACTGACCTCTGTGCCTGTCCACTCTGTCCATCCACTCCTTGTCATCGCCTTGCCGCCACTGTCTCCTCAGCCCATCTTTGTCATTCCCTCGTCTTGTCCGCTTACCAGATCCTATCTGCCTCCATTCCCCCCCCTCCACTCACTGGCCTGTCCGTCTGCCCTCCACTCATTGCTTATACTGTCACGTGACCTGTCTCCTGTCTCATCATCCATAATCACATCATCGTGATCATCATCGTGTCCTCCATCAGGATCTACAATCCATCGCCCTCTTCATCCCGTGTCTCTCTCCTTCCCTCTCTCTCTCCACCCTTCCCGCACAACCTCTCTCCACCTACCCCACCCTCTCTCCCTAACTTTCTCTATACTAGCTCTCCTATGCTACCTCTCTCTATCTCCCTCCTTCCCTCTCTCTTTGTAGTGCCCCTCCATTTTCACCATGGATGTGCAAGTAGTTTGGCTTTGGAACATGGAGATGAAGGTAAAATAATAGGGATATTTAAAGGTATGTGCTAATGATGTTAAGCAATTGATGTTGTATATTATGAATTTATGGACTATGTGTGAAGGTTAGGATAGGAATTATTATATATGTTTACAAATAGGTTTATCATGATGTGTGTGTCTATTTATAGGGATATGTACATGCACGACCATTTTTTTTATTGCAGGTTGTAGGTACTAGGCATCAACTCCCCCTGAATTGGCAGGTCTGAGCGTGCTTTGAACCCAATGGATTAGTTGATCAAAGATAGCACTTGGTCTCCCTACCCTAGCCATCATCCTCGAAGAGGATGAGTACCCGGTTTGATACCTTGTCAGTTCTATCAGTGGTCAATCAATGTTGCTTGAAGTTTTTCTTTTTGACCCTAGCTAGTGGTCAGGTAATTGTTCAACATTTGTTTTATTTGATTTGAATTGTCAAATTAAATGCATTTGGTTATCTTATGCATTAAAATAAATCATTAAATACCTTTGTCAAGTAAATATAAATATATAAATAAATAGTTATAGTTAATTATAATAAAATAATAAAATGAATAAATAATAATAATACGATAAATAAATAAAAAGGTTATAAGGTTGGACTATATAATAAATTATAATGTGTAATAAATGTTGGTAAATGGTTTTACTGTTTGGGTGAAACTGGGTTTACCCAAATTATGATCTTTTAAATAAAAAAAATTGAATCAATTTAATTTTTTTTTAAAATTTTTTTTTAGGAAGGTTAATTTATTAAATGAAAGCTAATGATGATGGGTCGGCAATAGTTGAGAATTCTTGTACAACCACATTTTTGTTCTCCCTATAAATATTATTGTTTTTGGGGATTTTAGACAATTTTTTTTTTGGGGGGAAATAAAGAGAGATAATTTTCTAGTAATTTTTCTTGTATGGTTGGCTATGTTGGGAAATTTGGGGATTGTGGTTTTGGAGAAATTCAGATCGCCTGGTTCTTGATCTAGAATACACAGCGCCTTGCAAAAGAATAAGAGTAGAAGACGTTGCCCTCAATTTCTCCATTGCTCCAGAGTAATCAAGTAAGTTCATAAACTTGCCCTAATCATTTCTACTCGCAAGTAGCAATTGGATGAATTAATCGATTAATATTTGTCCTTCAATTTTTCATTCAAGTTTACATCAAGTTTCTTCTTCGTACACTTAGATGGCAGTCCATATTCTATTTTGAAACCACAAAAAAAATACTGGTAGCAGAATTCTAGGCTAAGCAGATCGGTGCCTTCCTGTGTACAAATGTTAATATTGTTTGCATAGCTATCTTAATACCTTTGATATCATCTAAAAATTCCTCCTTTTTGTATTTGCAAATGCCGATTGCATTCTAGAAAGTTTCAATTAATCCAGTTTGTGCATATCTTGCAACCTTTTCATTCCACGATTTGACACCTCTTGAGGCACTTGATCAGAGAGTTTGTGTGCCTCCTCTATGTTGCCAATTCTTGCATACTTGTACACCAGGGAAATTTAAACAACAAAATATGATATTTACACACATGCCTATATAGTGGGATTTGGCGTCACTCTGGTCAATCACATTTTCATCACATTTTCTTGAAAGGTTTTTATCCTTCTCAACGATCCAATTTGTGCGCGCCCTGCTACCATTTCATTTCATGAGATGAGACCTCTATCAACAGTTTACATGCTTGGTTTGTGCATCCTCATTCTCGTGGCCTTCTTCCATAGAGTTAGCATTACCTCCAGATCTGTTCACATTAGGCACCCTTCCTGGATACTCTTGTCAACCCCGACCATGTGCATCCCCTTTCCAGCATCATTGTTGCCTCCTCAACCTTCACCAATGACGCCATAAGGTGGCCGAGTGCCCTGAACGATACTGGCGCCTACATAGCTATTATTAAAATGAATAAAATGCCAGCAAATAAAGGATTTTGATTGCATAGCTATTATTAAAATGAGTACTTAAATTGTTATGGGTAAAAGAGTTGTGTAATCAATTAAGTGAATTGATTTAGTCCGTAAATAGATAGCTTATTTAATCTGAATGATCTAGGGTAAATACTAAATGATTTGGTTTACTCTTGTTAACTACTTGGTAAATAAATGTTACTACTCTTTATAACAATTTAATGGTTGACTAATAGAATTAGCATTTGAATAAATTAATCAGGATCTTATTATTTTAATATTATATTAAAGTTGCTATTTAAAATTAGGGTTTTCATAGTGACTAGTTCAATAAAATGATGGTTTTATTAATAACATAGCTGTTATTAAATATAAATGTATGTAGTGAATAATGCCTTATTTAAGGAATGTCTTCATGGTTGTTACATTATGATTAATGGTTGTTCTAAGGAGTGTGTCTTGTTTATTGGATTAAGTGTTTATGTAATTTTTATTGATGGGTGTCATCTGTGTAAGGTATGTGCCATTAGGAGATGTGTTTAGAAGGTTGGCTTCTAGAGGCCTAGGAGGGAGTATATTTGTATGTATGGTCTTTATGATTGTGTAACCTTGGAAGTGGTTTGGAAATGTTGTCGGATTTTTGTATTGTGTGAAATGTAAACTCTAAGGGTGTTGCTCTTTTATCCTTGTATGGATCCATGCGATTATGATAAGTGTGCAAGATGGTCAATACTTTGCTTGATGTGTAGGGTTTACTAGTTGCAAGTAGGTTGAGTTTGTATGGGGGTCAGGGATTGAAATAGGTTGCTAGGATAACCCAAGATGGGGGTTGGGGCCTAGGAAGATCTACCAAGATAATCCATATCAAGCTATGTGATGACACTCCTTCCTCTTGCAGTCTAGCATTCCCTAGTTGTATTTCCTCATTCTGTTGTGTGAGTGCCTCTGGAAGTGGAGTAAGTGTTGTAAGTAATAGTGGAGTTGTTAGCAGTGTTGTGTTGGAGTCCTTGTATAACCCTTGATTGTGTTAGCCTTTCCTTCTTAACTGTTTGTTGGATGTGGGACTTTGTGTTATCTCCTAGCATGGTGGTGGACCTCAAGGTTCCACATGGCCAAGAGGTTGGTGCTTTCCACATGGCCGGGAGGTTGGTGTTTTGTTTCCATTTGGTATCCTTGTTGCATGTTCGTGTGTGTGGAGATTGCTCATTGTGTATGGACTCTAGTTCTTGTTCCTATTTGAGAAGACTTCCTAGCATGTATTTGCATATTGGATTGT
>VDFB02180534.1:0-32511 GCA_007258455.2 Sequoia sempervirens
AAAAACTTAAAAAATTTCTTTCGAAATTTTTAGAAGATTAATTGAGTAACCTGGGCTTTGATACCATGTTACAGAATCGATGTTGTTGTGCATTAATCAGAGGAACGAATGTTCCTTAAATAGATTACAAAATACGATGTTTCTAAAAGAAACAATCGTTTACAAAGGACGAAGTTAGAAACATCAATGAGATGATCATTAACGTCAAAAATAGAAAGATATTATTTTAATAAAAACACCCCGAAAGAAGATTCGAGATCCCGTTTCTGTCCAGCTGTGGAAAATCAGGCTTAGATATGATTATTTGTGCTGCCCTTTTCCTCGGATTTGAAAACAATGGTTGAAGCTCTGAAGAGACTTAGGAGAGAAAGAAGAATATGGACTACCTCTAGGAAGGAAATTGTTAATCATCCATTCTTGCTGAAATAAACCAAACTAGCGTTGAGAGCCTTTTGAATAATGAGACCGAACTAAAATCATCTAAAGAAGATCGTATTTCAACTCCCGGATACAGATTTATTCCGTTTTCTGAGTTTAGTGATCAGGAGGAACCTATTATAGACAGTGAAAATGATTCCTAAACATTTTTGTAATTGAATCTATCATAGGAAGTGATAGCCATTTTGTAAACATTTTTGTATTGAATCTATCATAGGAAGTGATAGTCATTTTTGTATTGAATCTATCATAGGAATTGATAGTCATTTTTGTGTTGAATCTATCACAGGAAGTGATATCAATTTTGTAAACAATTATGCTTGTAATCTTGTAGCAATTGACTTGAGTAATAAAAGTCAGAAAATAATTGATAGTTTAACTGCAATGAAATTTCTTACCTTATGTTGATCAAACTATGGAAATAAATTAAAAACAAAGACTAATTAGAATTACCAATATCTCTAGGAACTTCATTGGAATGGATAATTTTGGAAATGGGTTCAGAGGGGATAAGAATAATAACAATCCTATGGCAAAGCTAGATCAATTACTGAATCTGATGAATGAAACTCAAGCCCAATTAGTCAACCCAGAAAGGAAAGTAGAAGGGCAACATGATATGAGAGATGAAAGGTCACAAACCCAGAGTGACCAACACAAAGATAATTCTAAAACTTTGAGCTTGGGAAACAAGAGAAGTCGTTTAGCCAATGAACTTGCTAAAGATATGAAAAAGATCAAACCCCCTAAGTTTGAGGGCTCCGCTTCAGCAGATGCCGCTGAGGCATGGTTGACTGAAATGGAAAAGTATTTTGAGCTAAGGGATTACTCCGATAATTCCAAGGCAGCTTGGGCAGCCTATCAATTGGCAAGAGAAGCCGCTACTTGGTGGGAAAATAAAAGGGCTGAAATGGGTCTAGCAGTAGTAGAAGTGGCCTGGGATTAGTTTGTGAGAATTTTTCGTCAAAGATGGCTTCCACAACTATTTTACAATCAAAAGCTACTGGACTTTGAAAATCGCAGGCAGGGACCCTTGATTGTTAATGAGTATTGGGAGAAGTATGCTCAATTGTTAAAATATGTTCCACAGTATCAGCAGGATGAAAACTTTCATGTTCGGAAGTTCATATTGGGGTTGAACAACCATATGGGGGGTCCAGTGGATGTTTTGGCACCATGAACTATGGATGAAGCATATGAAAAAGTTGTTCGACAAGAGCAAAGGTTGAAAAAGGATGATTCTTTTAGAGATAAAAACTGCAATAAAGCCAAATGGAACCAGTCGTCTCAGAATTTCAAAAGGAAGGGCTTCAAGAATAATCAATATGACTACAAGAAGGATAAGAAGGGCAATAACAACACTAGGAAGGATGAAGTTAATTCAAACAAAGGTCTGGAAAAGAAGTGACCACTAGGGGGATGCTTTACATGTGGAGGAGAGCATTACGCTAACCAATGCCCTTCTAAGAATTAGAGTGGTCAGCAGCAAAGAAAGCCTCTGCCACCTCAGTAGATAGCCTTCCAACAAAGGATTCATGCAACAATAGACAACAAGCAGGCGGAATATTAGGTCACACCCATTGAAATTCCAGGTATGCTTTACGGGAACCCAATAACCATTTTAATAGACACCAGAGCCATTGAATGTTTCATATCCCCTAAGTTGCTTGGTAGTTTTCCCAAAAGAACCGGGTTCATGGCCAAATCATGAACAGTTGAATATGCTAATAAGACGAGAGCTCGGGTAGAGCAGTGTCTGTTTGAAGCTAGGGTAGAACTTCCAGGCTTCACTATAGAAATTAACCTTTACTTGGCACCTTTGGGTTCCTATGATGTGATCATTGGAACGAATTGGTTAAGAAAGTATAAGGCCAAGGTTATTTGTTTTGCAAAGACAGTGGAGTGTGTGGATGATTTAGGGCAACTGGTGTTTATTCAAGGAGTACCACAAGAGATTAAAGTACGACAAATATCAACCATGCAGTTAAAAAGAAATAAAAGAAAAGGATGTCAAATATTTGCTGTTAAAATGGAAGAAGTTAGGGAGTACAAGGAAAGCCTATATCATGATGATGTGATAATGCACACACAGAGTAAGGAAGAGGAAATGGAAACCGACTTTAAGGAAGAAACCTTCGCTGAAAAATATCCTTACCTACGGGAATATTAGGATGTGCTTCCGGAGGAGTTACCTGGGTTACCACCAAGAAGGGTGTTTGATTTCTCCATAGATTTAGTTCCAGGGGCTGAACTTGTTTCTAAGGCACCATATCGAATGACCACCGTGGAACTAATGGAACTAAAGGTCCAATTGTAGGAATTAGTGGATAAGGGATTGATTCGACCTAACGTATCACCTTGGGGAGCACCAGTAATATTTGTCAAGAAGAAGGATGGGACACTTTGTCTATGCATAGATTACCGTATGCTGAATAAGCTCATCATCAGGAATAAATACCCGTTGCCCAGAATAGATGATCTTTTTGATCAAATGAAAGGGGCAGCAATGTTTTCCAAGATAGATTTAAGGTCAGGTTATCATCAGCTAAGATTGAAAGAAGACATTCATAAAACAACCTTCAAAACTAGGTATGGTCATTATGAATTCACAGTTTTGCCATTTGGTCTCACCAATGCCCCAACTACGTTTATGAACCTAATGAACAGTATTTTTCGTGATTGTTTGGACAAGTTTGTGTTGGTTTTCCTTGATGACATTCTTATCTACTCCAAAAATGAGGAAGAGCATCTTCAACATCTTCGGGTGGTTCTTCAACGATTGAGAGAACATAAACTTTATGGAAAATTATCAAAATGCACTTTCAGAAAGAGGTACAATACTTGGGGCATATAATATCAGCTAAAGGAATAGCAGTGGATCCCACAAAGATAAAAGCTATAGTAGAATGGCCAGTACCGAAAAATGTGCTTGAGGTTAGAAGTTTCATGGGATTGGCTGGGTATTACTGAAGGTTTGTTAGAAATTTCTCTAGGATCGACCACCCCATTACCTCTCTTCAAAGGAAAGGAAAAATATTCAAATGGACAGAGAAATGTCAAGAAGCATTTAATACATTGAAGGAGAAGTTAACGACTGCACCAATTCTGGTAGTACCAGACCCCAATGGTCATTTTGTAGTTATAACGGATGCGTCTGGTGAAGGATTGGGCGGAGTATTAATGCAAGATGGGAAGGTAGTGGCTTATGAATCTCGGAAGTTGAAGCAATATGAGCAGAATTATGCATCTCACGATCTGGAGTTAGCAGCTATTGTGCATGCCCTGCAAATGTGGCGACATTACTTGTTAGGGAAGACTTTTGAGCTCAAATCAGACCACCAAGGCTTAAAGTATATAATCACTTAGCCTAATTTAAATGCTCGCCAAAGGAGGTGGATGGAGTTAATTTCAGATTATGATTTTGAGGTCAATTACATTAAGGGCAAGGAGAATAGAGTAGCCGATGCACTGAGCCGACGTAAACATATAACTTCCATGGTGTCAATCAACACAAATTTTAGAGTGCAGGTACTACAAAAATTGAATGAAGATGAATTCTACCAGCAAATTCATGAAGCTCTACAGGAAAACTCTCAAGAACCTAAATATGAGGGTTTTCTGATTGAAGCAAATGGACTTTTGAGATATAAGGGTAGGATGTATGTACCAAACTCAATAGAACTAAGGAAATTGGTATGGAAGGAGGTATGCACAGCACCATACTCAGGTCATCCATGGGTAACTAAAATGTTGGCTGATGTCAAACCTTTATATTTTTGGAAAGGAATGAAAAAGGATGCAGCCATATTCGTTGTAGGTTGTTTTGAATGTTAGAAGGTTAAGGTGGAGCACCAACACCTGGTAGGATTGTTACAACCTCACAGTGTACCAGATTGGAAATGGCAAATCATCAGTATGGATTTTGTATAGGGATTACCGATGACAAGGAGCAAACATAATGCAATACTGGTAGTAGTGGATAGACTCACTAAAGTAGCACATTTCATTCCTGAAAATTTGACAGTTGGGGCTGTGGTGATTGCTCGAAAGTTTGTGCAAGAAATTTTCCATCTTCATGAAGTTCTAGAAAAGATTATTTTTGACAGAGATGCTAGGATGACATCCAAGTTTTGACAAACTCTATTTTCTGCTCTGGGAACTCAGCTAAATATTAGCACAACTTATCATCCTGAAACAAATGGGCAAATGGAAAGGGTAAATTAGATCTTGGAAGACCTACTAAGAATGTACTGCATGGACCAGCAATATAAATGGGAAGAATATTTACCATTGGTAGAATTCGCTTATAACAATTCATATCAATCAGCTATCAAAATAGCAGCCTTTGAAGCACTGTATGGTAGGAAATGCAGAACACCTATCAGTTGGAACATAATGGAGGACATAATCATTCTAGGACCTGAGATGCTACAAGAAATGGAAGAACAGGTTAAGTTAATCAGGCAAAGGTTGAAGGAAGCTAATGATTGGCAGAAGAGCTACATTGATGCAAAACGAACCCCCAGACAGTTTGTGGTTGGCAAGAAAGTTCTCTTGTGAGTGAAACCTCAGAAAAGTTCTATCAAATTTGGAAAAACCTCTAAACTAGCCCCGAGATATGTAGGACCTTTTGAAGTTCTCGAAGTTATCAACCCAATAGCATACAAAATTGCTCCACCTCCGGCTCTCGCCAAATTGCACAATGTATTTCATGTCTCCTATCTTAAGTACTATGTAGAATTTGACCATATGATTGATTGGAATTCCTTGCAGGTGCGGGATGATCCTGGGGTGATCGCAATAGAGCCACTCAAAGTGCTCAAGGTACGTAAGCTACGCTTACGTAACCGCGAGGTGGTACAATGCAAGGTCCAGTGGGACCAGTATTCAGAGGAAAATGCTACATGGGAGGATTATGATGAAATCCTTCAGAAGTTTCCTTATCTGTTTATGAACAATTAAGAACTCTATATATATTTATGATTTTAGACCTGAATTCTTAAATAAACAATCATCAGGGATGATGATTTTTAAGGGGAGAAGTATGTTACATCCCTTTTGTCTTGAACAAGATTATGGCAATGAAATTATGATTGTTATGTTAGTTGTGATTAACTACCTTTCATGAGAATGTGAAATTGAGAAAAGAAATTTTAATTTATTAGTTATAACTGCAATTATGAATGATTTCCTTATATGTGTATATTACTATATAGTGAATGTGTTGACAAGTTTTATTTTAAAAATGATACCGGGAATGGTCTAACCCTATTTCTTTGTCAAGTGGTTGCAGGATTGCCAACACCTCGGGGGAAAGGGAAATATCATCAAGGAGAGCTTGTAGTCTGTAAAGGATCAAACTACCATCAAATCGCAAGTTGGTGAAAGGTGGCTACATGGAAGTTGTAACCTTGGGTTATATCTCACTAAATTAAATAATTTTAAAACAAGTCAACTTTATTTGGACATCATCTTTCTCCTTTAGAAATCATGTATTAAGCCTTACGCGCACCTTGGCAGTTTGTAATGAATTAAAAATAATAAGCCGGTGTTAATATCAATCTTTTCGTGGAAATGAAATTTGGGTCAGGTAACTCCCTGCCACCCTTGCCACCTTTCTTGGTAGAAATTTCCAAGAAGAGGAGGCATGCAAATGCATCTCGGGAGTCTTGTTCGCCTTTGGGAAATTGTTTGGGGGCATTCTTCATTTTATCTCGCTTTCATCTCAACGCACTCTTCCTTCCTCTCTTCCTGTCAGCTTTTGGTGTTGCATTTTTATGTGTGGCCTTCCTTGGTCAAGCGCCATCTTCTTGCTTTTGTCATTGTCCTTCTGAGGGAGGAAAAGAAAACGTTCTTTGCTTCAAGGAAATCGTCATAGCCACTTTGCTTTGGATTGTGAAGAATCAATCTTATTGTAGCTTACGTCCTGTTTACTAGGTGAAGACGCCAGAAGGATCCTCGAACTGTAGACTTGCATTTCCAGGCACGTAATGAGTGTCACTAAATTTGTTAAGTCTTTTGCATTGCAAGTCCTTTACATCGTTCTAGAATACATCATGCAATGTTTAGCAAATTCTTTGAATTCGATGTCTTGATTGAAGTTTTATGTTACTGAAACCATGCAAAATTTTTGAGCCATGTCCATCAAAATGCTATTTCCTTAATAGTTATGAATCTGTTATGTCATTCAGCCTTGCTCTCGAATTAATCTTCCTTTATTAGTTTTGTACCTGACTTATACGATCTCGCACTTGAAGTGCCTTGTGAATCATTTCGTCAATGCTTAAGTTGTAGTCTTCCTCATGCTCTGTTCTTATGCCGAACTTGGTTAGATCCTTGAACTCTTTTCCGTTTTCAATTAAATGGAACTTTAACAAACTGTTGAAATCTTTCCTTTATTGTCGAAATACTTTCTCTTCACTTGTAAGAATGAATTGAATTTATTATCTCTGATTGTAAAGCCACAAAATATTGTGCTGAGTCATAAGACCTCATTCTCTTCTCTGTAAGTTAGAAATATAGTTTTACTCCTGTTTGTAAAAGAAAAGAATTAAGAGTTGCGTCTTTGTTAATATAAACTCTATGGGTTCAGAATTTAAATGCCGAGTAAGGGTGAGAGTGCTGATAGCATGAGTAACGTGCTCATTATTAAAAATCCTTGGCCAAGGTTATGATGCTTTGAATAAGCATTAGTCAACCATCAAGAATCAGATATACCCTTGGTCAGAATGGTCTTTCTAGTTAGGAGAACCTATAGTGAAGGATCGACCAGGGTAGTATAGGTTCTTGATACCAGACTCAGATGGCATGATGGTATTTTGTGAGATCCTTTGTTGACTGTCCTTGTGAAGGGCCGGGTTTCTTTAGATGAAGAAACATGGGAGACTAGTAGGTCTTTGGTTGGGCGGAAAAGCCCTTGATGATATTTCTTTTTTCCTTGAAGACAGAGTATTGTTTAAGCATTCCAACAGGAAGCCTTCATATTGTACTTTCTTATAACTCTCTCTCTCTCTCTCTTTATTTCAGTTATATTTACTTTATAATGCTCATTTCATTGCTGTATTAGATGCTCTATTCATTTCATATTTAATGGAAAAGCTAGATCATAACCAACTGTGGTTTTAGTTATATAAACTGTTAATTGTTCCATTTCAGCTGAAATTGAAAAGAAACTAGAAGTTAGTTAATGAATGTTAGAGTAGTTAATGTTTATATTTTTTATCTTTCCTATTCGTTTTTGAAAAGAAAACTTTCGTAAGGAAAACTAGTTAGTTACCCTTCAGTTGAATCTGGTAGTTAGTTACCGTTCTTAAATTGTAGAATAGCTTGTATGTAACACAATTAGCAATGGAATGAAGGTGGCCAACCTAGAAAAAAAAGGATATAAATTAAACAGCAGCAATTTTTATAAAAGGTGGGGTCGATTAAGAATAAATTAGAGATTATTAGGGGCAGCAATTACCAAACATTAGGTTGATAGATAACCATAAAAGGCAGCACTCAAGTTATTAAGGGATGTATCCCTTGCAAGGTAAAAGCCTTAATAAAGAGGTGCGACTCCCTCTCATTTGAGTATATAAAAGGAGATAAATCACAATTGAGGAAGGCATCGAAGGAATCAAGTCTGATTTGGAATAGAATCCAAAAAAAACACAGCAATCTATAATATTAAGGAAAGTGATTGGTATGCAATATCATTGTATTTATTTAGTGTTACCCCAAGTTTCCAGGATGGGACGGCTAGGGGACGGCTACACAAAATATAGGCAAAATTTTAAATATATAGGGAAATTTTAAATATTTATATGAAAACATGGATAAGGCATGCATAATATGCATTATAGAACTTTAACATATAACATTTGTGTTCAACATTATTTGTCAATACTCAATACGCATTCAAAATTCAAAATTAACATACATGAATCATGAAACAACCTCCAAGTTATAATTTATAAACTTATATCAAAATGCCCAAAGGCTACATCGTTGCTATATAGTTTTAAAGTATGATATGAAAATCAAAATACAATAAACAAAGAGCAGTAGAATTGCTGCCCCTAATCCACAGGATCTCCCATAATCGCATCAAAATCAGAGTCATCCTTTGAGTCACTGCCACTGTGATGGTCCACCTCAGCCTCAATCAACAGAACCCCAACCAAACCCTTAGCTGTCTCCTCCTCATCTACCTGGGCCACGTCCTCGGGATCAATATCCCACTGTAGAGCCAGAGTCTGTCGATACTCTGGAGTCTGCCAATCTTGAAGCCAAAGAGCGCTATGAATGGCCACTAGCTTTTCTGCTTGTCTAGAGGTAAGTCTATTCCTTTTGAGGGAGTGGATAAAGTTATATATGGACCAATTCCTCTTTGCAGCAGAGGAACTGGCAACCTGTGCAAGAAGGCGAGTAGCAAGTGTCTTCAACTGCGGTGTATCCCTCTCATGCCATGTACACCATCCAATAGGGTCTATTTGAGCTGATATAGCTCTATCCAACCATGCCAGTGGTTTACTCAAGTTTGGGCCACAAAGATTTGCAAAGTCTAGGAATTGTGTCCGAAGTAGTGAAGCCTGCTTTGTTGAATACATCTTATCAATGGCCCGTGTGAACCCATCTAAAACCTTAGGGTCATCGCATGGAGGCACCCTACCATCCCTTAGTGCATACCATTTGGGATTTAGAACAAAGGCAACCATATGAAGCGGGGTGTTCATTGTATTCTACCTCCGCGTCACAATGGGCCTAATGTGTTGCTCATATAAATCCGAAGTGGGATCCTTTTCTAAAATTGTTTGCTTGATCTTCCCAAGCATACTGTCAAATGTCTCATATATCTCTCCAAGACTAGGAGAGTTTTTATCAACATATCAAATGACATCTACAATAGGCGAGATGAAGGAGCAAATATATTTGCAAAATGCAGACAAAAAGTTCAAATTACAAAGTTTGAAAACTCGGACTAAGCGCAAACTCGACAACCTAAAATAGGACTTGGACTTGGGACCCGGCACAGACTTGGCAAAAAACTCGGCTAGGACTCGGCAAACAAGAGCAGAAAAAAGAAAAAAAAAGAAAAAAAATCATGTTTTAAAGTTGAGAAAGCAGCCTCCAGCTGTGGCAAGAGTCCAGACACAAGACTCGGGAGTCCAAGCCTAGGACTCGGGAGTTCGAGCCTAGGATTCCATAGTCCGAGCCAGAGACTCGGCTCGCGAGTTCGTGCCAAGTTGACTCGGCCAGGCTTAGGACTCCCGAGTCCGCAGTGAGTCTTGCCGAGTTTTCCAAATATGGTTCAAAATAATTAATTGACATGTTAGAAACTTCAAAAGTTGGAACATTGAACAATAAAATTAAAATATTAAAATTAGAAATTTAATATGAAAATCAACAATCTAATATGTCTTATCTCACATTGGACCACCAATCGTCATCGACGATCTTTTGTTTGATGGTCTTACCTTGAGCAAAACTTGAATTAGGCCATCTAGTCCACTCTGCATTGACCATCATCAATTATAGAGGCTCATGCACCTCAAGCATCCTCTCCAATAAGATGAAGTATGTGGCATATCTACATTCATTGATTCAATGATTCATTAAAACAAAATCAAATTATGAATACAAATTGAAATGTTTGAACTTTGAAGTTTCAAAATTTGAAAAATTGAAAGTCAATCAAAATGAAGTGACATACCTTGTCTCAACAAGTTTGAGAAACTCCTCCTTTGAAAATGATTTGAAGAGAGCAAGTGAGGTGTGGTGATTGCAAATGAACATTTGAATATCTCTAGCTTCTGCCACCGCTTGCTTCACCCAATCCAACTTCCCTATGTCTTTCAATGCATGAACACAACATGGGGTCCAAAATATGTGCCTATAAGTACCCTCCACCATCAAACCAGCCGATTTGCACACACGTGCTGAATTGGTGATCACTTGCACCACATTAGCAGCCCCAACCTCCTCTATGGCATCTCTCAAAATGGAAAACTGGAAGTTTGCATCCTTACGTCTCCCCGAACAATCTATGGCTCTAAGAAAATAAGAACTAGCAGGGCATGTGACTATGACATTGATGAGTGGCCTGTTGTTGTATGTTTTATCATCCACCGAACACGCATAATAAAATGTCCAAAGACACTCTATCTTCTCTTCAACAAAATCACCGTGTATGCTAAGATTGCAAGATCATATGGCGACTCCAAGGTTTCTTTTGTCAGGTCTTGACATGTGGATAAGCTCAATGGGCATTATGATATGCTGGTAATACACAAAGGGACTTATTCTAGGCTTGTTCAATTCACAATGAAGGTCTAGACAATGAAGCTCTATTGTTTGGGTCTTGGATCATGGACTTCAAGCAAACTGAAAAGGAGATAAGGGTTTAGAAGTTCTAATCTACTCCTAAGAATTCAAGAGATGGTAAAGATTAGGTGAAACTGGAAACCACGCTTTGCTTCGCCTCCCTAGGACAACTACACAAAGTGGGTGCAATCTTCAAGGGGTGTCATTATAATTTTCATGTCTTGAACAATACTCATCCAGACTGAAGTTAAGCATCCACAATCATAAGCTCAGGCTAACTTTACGCATTGAATAAAAATCATCCATTCAAAGAAAGTATGAGCTAAGTCTCACCAATCAATACTATCAAATCTTTCATTCATCTAACAAACATTCAAATCAAATCTGTTTTAATTCTAATCTAATGTTGAAGAAGCTCTGCAACCTTGCAAACCACTTGACAATAAAAGGAATTCAAAGCAAATCATGCATTAGAGCTTTTATTATCGGAAGTAGCAACACGCAACAATCTCATACACTTTCTTCACCCTTTACAAATGAGGGGTGAGCTCAATTTATAGGCTCTTCGATTACAATTCAATGGCCAAGATTGATTTCGAATCAATGGCTGAGATTACAAAATAAAACCTTAATTAGGTTTTGTCACAACCAACTACCTCTTGACCAATGAGAAAATTTCATTTGGGGACACTTGTCCCTCTGCTAAATATGAACCACAATAAAATAGAAAGTTGTTGCATGTTGATTTGGAACAATTTGATTGGTTGGAAGATGATGAAGCGCCACCTCAGCGTGCTGGATGTCTTCCTTGGTCACTTTGTTTTTCTTCCACGTGCTTGCCTTAGAATATCCTTCCTTGCCGACGACTCTGTCCTTTGTGCTTGTTTCTTCCTAGCTTTGATCTTGGATTCCCTTTGAGACTTTGATTTCTTCTTCTCACTTGCGTTGGATTGATGTTATTTCTTTGGATTTCCTCTTTGAATTATCCAATTTGTGTCAAGAAATTGTCTAAGTATGGAAATTTGTTTGGAACACTCTTCTTGTCACCATCTGATTCTGATTGGGGGCTTGTCTTTAATTCTTTAGGGGATGAAATCCTTCAAGAAGCTGCCCTGATTGCTTCAATAGGTCTGGGATTGTAGATGAAATCCCCCCAAGATGTCCGAATATTCTTTCAAGTGCCTTGAATTTGGAGAAGAATGCCTCTGTGCTTTCGCCACAATGGAGGAAATTGGAATTTTCCCTGTGAAGTATTTCCCATACTTAGCCAAATTTTGGCTATGCAATTTCATTTTGTAATACCTTCATGTGGACCATTCAACATTTAGCCAAGGTTTCAGATGAACTTTGTCTGTGGATTTGTCTTCAATTTTGAATTTGGCTTGTGCTATGTAGGAAAAATTCCATCCTTGGACAAGGATTTTATTCACTTCCTTTTTATTTTCCTCTTCATTCTTCTTATTTTCTTTCCAACACTTAGCCAATTTTCTGAATTTCCCTCCTCAAGGTACCAACACTTAGTCAATTTCCTGAGTCGGACTTTGGCATGCTTTGGACATTCCTAGGTCGGACTTTCTTGGCCCATGGAAGTTGCTTTGTGAGGGAGGTTGGACTTTCTTGATGCCTTGCCAATTTTTGAGTCTTCTTGGCTAGGCGGACTTTCTCTCTGTCTTTCCATTGCAAGGGTAGACATTGCTTGTTTCTTGCCAAGGCTTGGCGGACTTGGCTTCTTTTCCATATCCTCTTTTGACATGGCGGACTTTGCTAGCACTCGAAATTTTTTCTTTCACAACCTAGGTCGGATTTTGTAGTATCTTGGACATTTTCCTTGGGGCGGACTTTGAGGTTGGCTAGACAAGTCTCATCTCCTTTGGGAAAACTTGGAGGTTTCTTTGCCATCTCACATTTTTCCTCTAAGCACTTCATGCATTAGAAATTTTCCATCATGCTTGAGGGCGGACTTTGGAGTGTCTTGGACACTTCTCTAGGCACACTTTGCACTTGTCTTGCCATTCTCTTCCTTTGAAACTTAACATTATTCTCCAAGGGGCCAATACTTAGCCAAAATTTTTAAGTTTTCTCTCCCAAGGCATCCATACTTAGCCAAAAATTTAAGTTTTCTCTCCTCGTCTAGGCTGGGCGGACTTCATCTTTGTCTTGCCAAGGTAGGGTGGACTTCAAGACTTCCTTTCCATTCTCCTTTTTAGCATGACAGACTTGGCTTATGCTTGGATATGCTTTCCTTCCACTTGGGCGGACTTCCAAGGTTTCCTTCCAAATGGTGGGCGGACTTCATGGTCTTCTTTCCATGCTGTATGGTAGACTTTGGAGCATCTTTGCCATAGGTTGGTGGACTTCACAAACTTTATGCCAACTCCCTCTCTTCCCATGGCAAACTTCCTAGACTTCATTCCACATCCAAGGCAGACTCCATGAATGTCTTTCCATGTTGCTTTTGGCACGACGGACTTGAAAGTGAGCCTTCCAAAGACATGGTGGACTTTGTTGTGCCTCTGCCATCTTCATTTCTTCAAACTTATGCCATGCTGAATCTCTACCCTTGCTTTTACATGATTTTTCATTGCCTTTTCTAGATTTTTGCTTGCTTTTTCAGATTTTTCATTCTAAAGGTGGAAATGTTGACTCCATTATCTGTGGGACCTTGACACTTTCTAAAAATAGAGACTTACTAAAAATAGAAAAACTTTCCTCTAAAAAATAGGAAGTTCGGATTGGTCCAAAAGTGTCAAAAATAGAAAAAGCGAAAAAAGCAAAAATCCCTAAAAAATAGAAGTGTCAGAATTGACCCAAAGCACAGGTGATCCTCGTCCTCCGGACCTTCTGAGCACTTCGGCGATGTCTATGCATAGTTTTAGGCTTGAATTCTCTACTTGGCCCTGGTAATTACTCAAAACTCAAACTCCTCATTGTAAAAAGACTGGTGATTAGTAGTTGCAACGCCAAGGCAAAACCCTAGAAAAGCAAAAACAAGGGGGTCCCCATTTGCAATGGGGTGATGTGTGAAAAGGTCACAACATGGCCGATGTCTGAACATTAGTCCACCCATCCATCACTATAGAGCACCTTGTCCTCATCCATGTTCACCTCATATCCTCCATTAACACATTAACTTTGGAGTACTCTGTCTAGGAGGGTGGTGCGTAGCTTATGATCTCCAGGGGGTATGAATGAAGGACCAATAGTGGCTATATCTTTAACCATTTGTTTGAAATAAGATGAATGGGCCACATGAAATGGGATGGCATGGGCAAAAAAGAATTTGGCAATGGAAGATTCGGTGGCTTCTCGTGCTTGGTTATTAAACATAGACTCAATAGAAGCTCCCTTCCTGCTACCACTCACCTTCCTCTTTCCTCTTGTGGCAACTTCACTACAACCAACTGTGGAAGGCATAGACATAGTTGATTGCGCACTTGGAAAAGAAGATGACCCACCTTGTCCACCTCCATTTGCAATCTTTGGCACTCTATTGCTTCATCATCTTTTAACGCAGGACACATTCTAACTCCATGGCCTGCCTCACCCAAAAAGTGACACCTTACCCTTGCGTAGCTGCCCCTAAATTCTTTTTCACAAACATGGCAATACCACACCCTACTCCCCCCTAAATTTTTTTGCCTTTGGCCCATGGGTGTACATATTGAAGGAAATGTTTTTTTTTGTCTAAAGGGTTCTTTGCATAGCATTCCATGATTGTTGAAGGGCATTGGTATGGGTTTGTTTGCTCTCCACTAACACCCTCACCACTTTCTCTTCTATTTTGCACTTCATCTTCACTATTAATCCCACCCCTATTGCTGCTCATGTTTTTTATATTTTGAATGCAAGTTTCATCTGAAAAATGCAAAATAAAAATAAAAATCAGACATTGTATGCTTGAGATTTTGCAAAAAAAATGAAAAAAAAAAGAAGGAAAGGAAATGCATACCTCTTTGGTGGATTTGCACTCCCAACAACACTAACTTCAACCTCTTCTCCTCCTTCAACCCGCTGTTCTTCCTCCTTCAATCTCTCTCTCTCCTTCACAAACAAATGCAAAAATGAATGAAAAGAGGAGTCTTTTTTCCTCATAAGACAGCAAAATATGATGGAGTCCACAATAGCCACGTAAGTAGGGCTTTTAATTTTGTAAAAATGTGTTTTTTTAAATTTTTTTTAAAAGCATGTATGACGCGGGGGACGGCCGGCTGTCTCTAGGACGGTCGAGGGACGACTCAAGTGTCCCCTGGCCGTTCCTAGGACGGTCAGCCGTCCCCCTTTATGCGTTGACGGTTTCCCCATATCGGGGACGTTTCCCAAGATTTCCCAACAAAAGGGGATGCCAGAGGACTGTCCCTCTGTACTCGGACGTCCCGGGGACAGGGACGAGCCATTTTAGGGGGGGAGGGGCACGTCCCCGAGTTTCCCTATATTTATTTATTTATCTCAACATAAATCTGTTAAGGATCTTTAAAGTTTACTTATTTGATTAAATTGCCAATCAATCAAGAAGTATAGGATTAGTAATTACTTGATTTTCATCAGCAATCATATTTGGAATCAATATGAAATGTTTGATAGGAAGATGCAGTAGTATTGATTCTCTCATCAAATATGCCAACCCCAAGATGGATGGATTGGAGGTTTTGCCATACTTGTGGGCCACAGGGCTGAATGACTTGGAGGCTCATTCCATGCCCTTGGGCTTGGTTGAGGAGGATAGTCTCCCTACGTTCTATCAAGCTTTTCCATTGGATTCCTAATGTGGTTGGCTATTGGAAATAAGCTATGAAATAGATACAAACAAATTTATGATATTTTGATTTCAATAGAGATTATTTATATATGATCATAGATCGTTGATAATAATTAATTAAGATTTTCTCTAAATTGTATTGCAATTATGTAATTGCATTTGTTGGAATTATTATTTTTGGGCAAAAATCAGGTATATCCCCAAAAGGGGACATTACAATTGGTATCAGAGCCTTGATCCTGCCAACCTGAGGATCAAGAAGAGTAGTTTATGCAATTAACCCAAAGAGCTCAAAGAGCATTTTCAAGAGAAAGAAGGAAATTTGTAGCAAATAACAACCCTACTCAAGACAATCAAATGGGTAAGCAACTAGGAAATGAGTTGGGGGCCTTCATGGAACAAAACAAAAGAACAAGTCAAGCATTCATGGAACAAAATGAGTGGACAACTCAAATTCTCCAAACCCTACAAAACATGAATAACACAATTAATACTCGTAACCAAACCAATTGGAGGGATGCCAATTTAAATCACTCGAAAATAACAATAAAACACCACAAGGGTCAACACCTAGGTTAACAACACCCTCATTCTTGCCTAGGGAAGAACCAACATGAGAAGAAGAAGAAATTAATCCACCAGCTAATGACTTCGACAAATATGCTAAGGCCTACTCAAGATTGGACCTTGAAATTAGGAGAAATATCCCTTTTAGGGAATATTGTGATGCTAGGAAACGAAGTACCCCTAGAAAGGAAAAAAGACAACCTAACAAAGATTTATGTCAAAGGGTAAGTATACTCTCCCCAACTTTGATGAATTTGGAAAAGTCACGACACATTCATGGCTCCAAAAGTTGGACACCTATTTCTCCCTTAGGCTCATGACCGAAGAAGATGCTATCAAATTTTCCATTTTACATTTGGAAGGAGTTGCACACGATTGGTGGCATCATGGTATTGTTACTCAAGGGCACTAATACATAACAACCTATGGTGAATTCACACAAAGGCTCATAAAACGATTTGATCAAAAGCATCTTGAGAGGCATTGAAAAGAATTAACACAATTAAAACAAGAAGGATCCATAGAGGATTATGTAGCAAAATTTCAAAATTTTTCAGTCATGGTACGAGGGATTACCGAAGGTAGGCTTACATACCTTTTTATTGAAGGGTTAAAAGAATCAATCCGTGGCTTGGTAAGCGCTCTTGACCCTACATCACTTCAAGATGCAATCCAAAAAGCATTAAGGTTAGAAGTCACATCATCAAAGGACAAAATCTATACAAGGAATCCAACCTCAAACATGCATACCCAATGTAATGTTCCCTTACCGGATTGGCTCTAAAGTTGCTGACTGCTAGGGGTGTAAAACTCTTCTCTCAATGCTGTAACAATAACTGCACCACCATGTATAAACATTTCCACAATCCTATATGTTAGCCTTAACATCTAGCATCCAAAATCAGACATAATAATGAACTGCAGATTAAAAGAAATACAAGAAGTTATTCAGCCTATCAGGAGAGGGGAACCCTTAAGGGGCCTATGGTCTACCAGCCTCCAATGCCCAACCCTTATCTCAGGCTTGTGGGGCTTGAAGCCTAGGTGGGACCCTCACCCCTTCTCGACCCAACCCTTGCAATGGGCCTGTGGGGCAGACTGGGCCTGTGGGGCGGAACCTGGGTGAGGTTTTTAGATGAACCACTTAAGGCATGGCTCACCCCTCCTGGCAGGGTTACAAACAGATTTGCAGAAAGTTCTTTCCAATGCAGCAATCAATGATCTATTTATATGTCTATTTATTATGCTATGAGAAGAGTCCAACAGATAATATCAAGACAACATGATAATACATCAGAATGCAAGGAGTGAGTTAAATAGCATAAAAATAATCACCACATCTTACAGTGCAATCCTAAGATTCAATTTCATGCAATATTATGTATACTGCTCTAATAAATCTCAATATGCAGCCTTAAGTTAATCAACAACAAATCCATCCTAAACTCTGATACAATCTTTCAATCCACATTTAGTTAATATAAATACAAGCTATAGAAAACCAGAATTTCATGGAGACAAATATGCAGATCCTACAGAACCTTTTACATCAGAAGACGGAGGTGGTTCTGCTTATGGTCGGCCAGGGACTATACAGTCTGCCTGGTGACCTTGTCCATTGTCTATGTTTAGGGTCAAGGGCCTTTGCAAAGATATTTCCTGTTATGCCCCCGTGTCATGGTAGGCTCTCAGACTGAGAAGTTCAGTATATAAACAATGAACAATGCAGACATTGGCCGTGAGCTGTGGCACCCAGTTTCTACAGTGATTATCATATCTGATGAAGGAAATCTAAACGTTAAAGATAAGTGAGAAACCTCACTTGATTTGCCGTGCCTGAAGCCTTTATCCGCTGCTTTCCTATTTCTATCTAATTTTATTGTTTCATCGACACCCTTTATAGCTCTATCTTTAATAAGAAGGGACGTGCCCATTCGGTGTAGAGATGTCTCTTGAATGGGCATATCCATTAGGGTGTCTTTACTAACACTAATCGTCTCTCTTCCTAATCGCTGTTGTGTGACTAGCAATGGTCGCTGTTACTGTGTTTGATATCCAGCATTCCTTTGTGACTAATTTTGGTTCTTTTGATTCCTACGTGTTACTTTCACGAGGCTGAACATGGAGGGATGACCAATGAGTCAGGCTTATGTGCAAGCTACAGGCGGACGAGTCCAAGAATGCTGATTGAGTATCATCTTAGGGGCCCGATAAAACATCAAATATTTAGGCAACAATTTCTTTGTTTGGATGATTGATATTTTCCATTCACTATTGCTATAGTCTTTTTATTCATAGCCTTCTATTTATATGTTTATTCAGAAATATTATAATATGATTTTAATTATAATGTTATGTGTAAGATGATTTTGATGATTCAAGTAATACCCTAAGTTATATTTATAATTGATAATTATACTTCTAATGATGTTGAATGGTTGATATTTTAGATATGTATATTAATATTTATGATTTTTTTTATAATTATAATATTGTTTTCAACAATTATAATTATAATGATACTCAAATGGTTAATAGTTTTTAAGTATGTTCTTTATTATTTAAATGTCACGACTTTGGGTACATGACACCCAACCCTTCTATAAGAAAGATGGGCATCCAAAAACATTTCCTCCTCGATCCTTCAATCCAAATGATGATAGAGAAGTGCTTCAAAAGAAAGGATTGTGTTTTTAGTGTAAGGAGAAATGGGTGTATGGACATAGTTGTAGAAAAAGGGGACAAGCACACAACTTAGAAGCAACATCGGATGAAGAAGAGAATATGAAACACACAAGAAGAAAAGGAAACAAGAAGATGAAGAAAATACAAGTAGTACATTAGCCACCCTCTCAGAAGCACCCAAATATCACCCTTTTAGAATCCGTAGTGTTCTAAAAGGACAAAAAGTGACTGCCCTAGTGGATAGTGGCACCACTCATAACTTCATTGACGAAAGTCTATTAACAAGAATGAAATTAGAAACTGAAAATTTTGAAGGATTCAAAGTGGTCATGGCAGACAGATTAACTACTCCTTGCACACAAAAAATCCAACAACTAAGTATTACCTTAGGAAGACATCAAATCAAGGGGGATTTCTATGTGGTGAACATGGGTGATACCGATGTGGTATTAGGCATTCAATTGTTGCACTCCTTAGGGAGATATTACCAAGACTTCCAAAAGATGGAGCTATGTTTCCAACACAACAGCCAAGAGGTAATCTTACAAGGATTATCTAATGGGACCCCAAGGGTAGTATCATCCAAAAGAATGGAGAGAGCTTTTAGACATGGTCAAGTAGAATGGGCAGCGCAATGTATGATACCGGACAGATCTTCATCCAATGAAAGCCAAACTAGACATATGGACATCCAACCTATCTTAAACAAACATAAACAGAAGCAGTTTTCATAACCCTAGCCCACACCGACCAGAGGGGGAAAAGTTAAGTGAAAATCGATTCTACCAAGACTTCCAAAAGATAGAGCTATGTTTACAACACAACGGCCAAGAGGTAAGCTTTTACTCAAATTTTTGAGAATCTAAAATCACCTTAGTAGAAACAAAGATGTCCATAAAAGTGTAGTTGCCAGAGAAGAAATGAGAGCAACAAGTAAAAAACAAGAACTCTCAAATCTGAAAAGCCATAAGGAAAAAGTTAAGAAAGAGCTTAGGCAACATAAATAAGATCATCAGATTAATCATGGCTACAAGGAACCTGCTTGGCATGAGAACAAAAAACAACAAAAATCTGCTCAAGGAGAAGAAACAGAAGAGCCCAACACAAATGATGAGAGCTCAAATGGGAAGTAGAAAAGAAAGCAGAAGCAGAAAAAGCAAAAGCAAAAGTTATTACGTACTGACTTGATATTGGCTAAGCTAGACTCAATCAGACAAGAAGTAGATGTCAAGAGGATAGCCATATAATAGAGGAAAAGACATTAATGACTTGGTTAAAAGGATGGACACAATTTGAGCAAATTCAATTTGAATCAGATAAGCCCAAGACTCTACCTGAAATAGCCCTTGCAACATCCTTTGTGACAAATTGTATATACATTACAGTTATGTTTAATTTTGATAAATATAAACCATATAGCCTTGATGCCTTCATAAATTTGGGCCCTGCTAGTTCTTTAGCTAAGACTAAGGAGAGAAATTTTGGAAGGATAGAAATTGCCCCAACTGGTTATCCTATCACTGGAGAACCTTATAAACTAGGTAGACATGCTCAAGATGTATATGTTATTATCCAAGGTGAGTTATGTTACAAATTTGATAGAATTCAATTAATGTATATATTGGGAAATATATTTTGTTGAATATGTGGCTTTTGTCCATACCAGGACATATATTTGCCTTAACCATTCAAATAGACAAATAAAGATTCATGCTCTTAAGTTGGGATAGATATCAAACAAGAAGGAATGGAAATGGACAAAGGAAGTCCATTAGCAGCAGATTCCACAACAAAAGGAAGAGTGGAAAGATCAATACAAAGCAGATGACAGGTTTTGTATCATGAGAGGTAAATTTGCTAAGCAATGTTGTAGTTTGAATCCTTTCAAGTTTTGTTCTGCTAAAGGTATGATACCGTTTGATTCAGCATAGCTTTTTAAGTCCGTCAAAAGTAATGGAAATGGATGAACATCTGAAAAAAACTTTTGGAAGGAGAATTTATCAGGCAAAGTCTATTGGGAACAAGTCTATTTTACGTCCAACTTTCTTGGTGAATAAAACTATTAAAAAGCTAGAACATTTTAGAGGTAAAAAGAGTTTGATATCGATTATGAGCTTCTAAATTATGAGCCCTAGTTTCTACTCAACTCAGGAACAAGTTTTCTTATGACCTTGTTTTAAGAAGAATTTCAAGTATGTGGTAGAATAATGAAGACCTAGAAAAGATTGTTAAAATTTGTTCTCTAGGTATTGTTAATAGTTTGTATTTTGGTTGTTTCCCTTTTGAAAATCATGATGACTAGATTGGAGGTAGATTGGATCTAGAAATGCATGCTTTCTTTCATAAGCTTAAACCTTGTTTTTCTCATCAGATATGTGATGGACTCTGTGAATATCTTTAGAGTCCAAATTACTTTAATCTTTGAAGATTAAAATTCTATCATTTTGAGTGGAACTAGGAAGCACGTGTGGTCATAAAGAACATGAAAATTGTCTCTAGCATGCCAAGACAACCGAAATATTTGAATGGGACCAAATATACAGATGCATATACCATTATATTAACTTTGCTTTTCTCCCACATGATTTTGACGAAGACCACCAGTGTGTGTCGCTGGTGCTGCAATAGGAAGGACCCAAGAGTTTAAGACCACTAGCATATGTTGCTAGTGCTGCTTGTACAAAAAGACCTAGGAATCGTGCACTTTGTGGACCCTGCACTAAAATAATATTATTTTACTAGTTCACTATTCTTAAATAGAATCTTGCACATAATCTATCTGCCAATACCTTTACTTTCTCAAATGTTGTTGCTTTAGCATCTCTATCCTCTATTGATCTCACTTTATACATGCTATAAATGAAAGGGATCTGAAAGGGCTTGGCATCTAGAATTTGTTTGAAGTCATTTGGTATTAGGTGTTTCAATATGCTCTCAACTTTCATTTTGAACAATGTTCCATGGAGTTTCTTGACGTGGGAACATGGGGACGAGTTTCGGGGACGGGGGAACCAACGGCCTAAGTTTGGGGACAATAGGGGGCTGTCACAAAAAAGTAATTAACATAAATAATAAAAAGTAATTTAAATTTTAAATTAAAGAACATAAAATTTAAGTTGACTTGTCACTTACCTCCCACTCAAATCTTTGCGAGAAGGTGGCTTGAAGCCTTTTCCCGCAACTGTCAATGAAGTGACCATATTGTGCCAATAGGGACTACTCGCCACATTGAATGGTATGTTATTGAAATACCAAAAATCAGCACATGCCATTTTGGCATGTTCATGCACCTCCTTGTTCCACCCTGTAGCCTCCAATGATCCCTGTGCTCCTCGTGTGTTTCTTGGCACAAAAAACTTTGTGGGTTGCGTGAAGATGAAGGTGGTGGTGGCATTGGCACTCTAGTCGAACTAGAGGACAAGGGGGGCCTAGCCGATGTGGCTGTGGAGGATGTGCCATGAATGCGAATCCGTGGACCATGAAGAGAGCCCACAATGCCAATAATATCTGCATCCTCATCTGACTCTATCTCCATGTGCTCGACCCCGTGCTCCTGAGTCCCATGGGCATGCGCATGTCCACTAGCACTGGCTATGGATGCTGCTATGGCTTTTTTAGCCCTCTCCCTTTGCATTTTTTTTTCCTCAGCAAGTGAAAGTAGGGCAAGCATCTCTCTTCTAATCTCTTCTTTGGGCTTCTCACAAACCTTGGAATCACGTTGAGGAATGCCTGCTAGATGGTATTTGAGGCGATTTATGCCTCCATGATATGTTTTTTTGCATTCACCGCAAACAACTGTTCCAGGCACTGGCCCTCTGACACCATATTTCCATGTAGGGTCTCTAGCCCCTGCAGGACGAGTGCCTGGAACCCATGATGATGGTGTGCGAGGGGTGGAACTTGATGGGGCGGGGGTGGAACCTGATGCTGAGCATGAACCAGAGCCAGAAGCCATTATAGTGTGTAATGTGTATTCACTGATCAATGATCAATCTACACATTCAAAAATATGTACAACATATTAGTTTTTAATACAAAAAAAATTTAAAAAACAACCTAAAATCATTAAAACTTCAAAAATCTAGAGCTAAATTTGATTTAAATTGATACAAATGTGTTTAAATGAATTATCAATTAACATTATTAACTAATCTTATCATTCTACACAAAAAATGAACCTAGGTCTGAAAATTTCAAAAAACAGTGAAAAAAATGAAAAAAATCAGCAAAAATCAACAAAAGATTGTGATGAATCTTGTTTTTTGGATTCTAAATGCAAAAAAATTGTTTCTTTGTGCTCTATCATGTCTTTTTTTCAATTTGGAATGAGTATTTTGCAAGAAGAATGAAAGAAAATAATTAATCAAAAACAAAAAACAAAAACAAAAACCCTACCTGTGAATCGAATTTCCCTTCAAAATCCACACAAAATGGCATTTGAATCCGCTCTCCTCGATGGAAAATCGTTGGAAATGATATCTCCTTGCTTGGGGGGGGTTTTTAGCTCCTCACACAAAGTATCAAGTGATTTTGAAATGAAATGAACTTATTAAAAGACGTCTTCAGCCTTTATTCCTGCGCAGGCGAGTTTTTTCATCGGACTCGCGAGTTTTTGGCGAGTACTCGCCACTAAAAACTCGCGAGTTTTTGCAAAAACTCGAAAAACTCGGTGTGAGTTAACTCTGCAAAAACTCGTTTTAAAAAAACTCGCGAGTTTTTTAAGACTCAGAGTTCTCTGTGAGTATGCCAACTATCATCTATCTCATCCTTTAGTTGCACATTGAACAAACCAGCTATGGGGTTACTTTGCAATTTGCATTTCCCCTTACCCTCTCTTGCATGGGCATTGGAAGAACCTGACATCACTCCTACTCTCGTCCGCAAAGTATGACTAGAACTTTGTGGCTGACTCTATTGAGAATGTTCCCTATGGGACAAAGTAGTAGACATAGGTGTAGCTACACTGTCATTAGGAACACCCCATAGCTTATTTATCTTAGCTTTGTATTTGAGGTTTGTTGGTTTTGCCAAAAAAGAACATGTATCCACACCTTTTCCTTGAATAAAAGGGAGGTGTGCATTAACTCTAGTAATGTGCCATACCATTTTAGATTACAGAATTGGCACTTCTACTTCCTTGTGCCACCGGATTCCTTGGCCTGCCTGGTAATTTTGTTGCAAACTATCTGAGAGGAGACTTACGATCGAAAGGACCCCTAGTATACTCTGCCAGTAATGTGGAGGGGCACTCTATACTACTTGCTGCACTTGCCATCGAACTAGTTTGGGCTTGAGGCTCAGCCCCATGGTCACCCCGTTCAACCTCAGGTTCAAATTTAGATTCAGTTTCACTATGAACCTCTACCTCATCGTCACTCATATCATGAGAGCTCTTTGTGACACTGCAATAAACAACATAAATTATATAAGTGCCTAGTTTCAGCCTAGTTTAACAAATTTGAAAATAAAATTTAAATTTTGATGTTGAATCTTGATGACAAAATGAAAAGTGAACAATGAACAATGAAATGAATCTATGAATATGCATTTGCAGCCATGTCATAATTCCATAAACATGGCTGCAAATGCATATTCATTGATTCATTTCATTGTTCATTGTTCATTTTTCATTTTGTCATCAAGATTCAACATCAACAATGCCAATGACTATCACATTCCTGGGCACAAGGAAGAATTTTCTAATCAAATAAAAAACAAACTCATTAGCATAACTCCCCAAAGCATCAATCGGAGTCACAACTGCATATGTGACTCTTCCACATCTTCTTGCAAGGAAGAAAGCAATCCTTAGCAAGAGTGCAACTAACACATCCTTATAACTCCTCATGAATGTACTATGCCTTCTCTAATTTATTCTGCTACAATCATGAAGACTTCTGAAAACTTTCACAAAACTCTCTTCAAGAGTCTCAAGATGATGAACCAAATCAAGCAAAGGTTCGCTGCCCCAAACATTTGTACAAGAGAATGTACAAAGATAGCCACTAGAAAGAGCTTGAACACTATCCAAACACTGATTCAGATCACTCTGAATCATCATTTCTCCCATTTGAGGCCAAAAATCATCGTTGATAAGAGATTGGAAAGTTTGAAAAAGAGTGTACCAACTGCCCACCAAGTCAAATGAATGACTTATAATCTGATTTAAGAAGAATCAGCATGCAAGGAAATGAATAGTTGCTGCAACACTGAAAGTCATCATCCATTTTGACGAATCTGCTCATGTCCAAGGCTGGAAACACCCTCTCTAAAAACTCCATCACAGCAAAAAACCATTCTTTGCTCAAATTTTGTCTCCAAACCACCAATTGTGGAGTAGAAGGAACCAACAAATGGCTGATAAAGAAAGAAACAACACCCATAAGTCTGAAAATCTGATGCTTAACTCTCCAAAGATCCTTCTTTCCACACAATGATTATCATCAAAACATGTTGAGTATTCCAAACATGGATACCCAACCGAAAATGATCTCCAACATTCCAGAAAAATTTCTCAACACGTTCCCAAATGTTGATATAAACCAAGTGCATTCTCAAGAGATTGATGTCCTTTCTAGTGAAACTCCGAAGCCAAACCATGAAAGCTTCAACAACAAGAGTACATGGGACAATCATTGTCTTCAAACCCAATCCCAAAAAAAGATTAGTGTGAGCTGAAACAACGCACAACCCAAAGGATGGATTATTAGACATGTAAACACCTTGTCTTGGTACTTCATGAATAACAAGTCTGAAATCTTCACTCCTTGCTGCTGTAATTAAACCATCAGCAGCTACCAAACCATGCCTAAACAACACCTTGGTGTCAAAGATGTGGAAGTCATCATAAATCAACACTTCCCATATGGAAACCAAATCCTCTATACCTCTTATGCATAAACTTGCATCTTTTGATTTCTTAGGGAAACCCGTCAAATCAAACTCCCCTTGAAGATAATCAAGCTCTTCAATTACTTGCTTGATTTCTTCAGCTCTTAATTGATTCTCTTGTTCTCTGAGACATTTGAAATTAGCTAGTTGGTCTTCTGTCTTTCTTAGAGCTTTCTGAACATTCTCGAACATGTTCTTTGTTGATTCAAGCACAAGAGTAAGCTCATCAACCTTTCTCTCACTTCCTTGAATTGCATCAGTTGCCTTCTTTACAAATTCAAAGGCGTAATCTCGATCTTGAATCCAGCATAGATATTCTGATTTCATAATTTCCAAGGAGTCTTTGATGAATTGCAAATTAAAGAGGATGACTACACCCCTAACTCCTACTTGTCTCTCTTCAATCAAACTATATGTGCGATCAACTCTAAATAGGATTTGCACTTCAACTTCAAGGATATCATGAATTGACCTTTTCACTCATTAGTGTGCAAGGATGGTGAACTGCTGATAGGCTGCATTTCAAAATTAGAATTTTGTTTCTTGTCTTCATTACCCTCATAGCTGCTCCAAGACTCTCGTCTTCCACCACCCACCAACCGGAGATGTGCAAGATCATGAAGAGGATCAGATTCTATAAATTCTTCGGGCCTTCGTTTACAATTAGCTTCATGAAGAGGCAAATCTGATTTGAAATTGAGAACCTCTTTAAACTTTTCATCAGCAAGGGCCCCGTGGTCTTCTAGCTCTATTTCCCCTTCACTATCTCCTTGATTATATGTTATAGCAGCCCCCAACTTGACTAATGAATCATTATTGATCGTAGTCTTGAAGGTTTTAGTAGCAACAAACTCTTCCTTAGTGGCTGCAACCATCTTTAAAGGGTCATTATGGGGCTTTTCCAAGCAAGCTTCTTTGTCAAAGACATCTTCTCCTCCAAGGGCCATCTCATAGCTTGCATTGAAATTTGTATATTGTACTCTATCGGGATCAAAGGGAAATTTATCCCATACAGGTTCCTTGACTACCTTAGGTGCCTTCGCACCTGGATCCCAAATGTTGAAGGACTGATTATTTTGTTCAAAAAGGTGCTCTTCATAGTTCTCTTGGAGTGTTGACTCAATTAATGAGTCACCTCCCAACTTACTTAAATTGATATCTTCAAGAGTATCCCTTTCCAAGAGCTTAGATTGATAATCAAACTCAAAACCACGTATGTCACCTTTACTATAATAAAGTAAAGAATCATCAATGTTAGCTATTTTGACAATTCTATCCTTCTTACCTTCAATAAGCCCATCATGTGAAGGTATATTACTGATTTCTTCATTAGTAGTCTCAAGCATACCAAGGAGGTCTTCTTGATTGCTTGTCATAGATTCTTCATGTATACCCAAAACTGATGTCGTCTCTTTGCACTCATCCTTAGCATGTGCAGACAAATGCATATCAATAGGTACATCTTGAGAAACTGCCATAGAATCATTGAAAAACAACATTTTATTCCCATTTTCTGCATTAATGACCACCTCATTTATCTGCTCTGTCTTCTTCAAGTGAGGCTTCAATTTTCTTTCACACTGATTGAACAAATCTTTGATCAACATACCGGTAGTAGAAAAATTCTTTCCTTCTTGTTCATGAATGTTTAGTAAAAAAGATAGGATGGATTTTGGAATGTCATCCATCTCATTGATAGTTAAAACTAGAATGTTTCTCATTGTTGCAACTACATCCTCCTCTTGTTCACTCCAAATTGAAATGAAAAGGTGATGGATCAAATAATATATTCGATCTTGCATACCCAAATCTATCAGCAATATACTTGTTCTGAGTTCTGAAAATGTCTTCAAAATAACAACTCTTATGGAGTACTGACTGCTATCAATTTCATCATGATCTTGCAAACTTTCCACAATCATGTGAAGTATTCTCTTCATAGTATTATCATCATAAGGCATCAAGGGTGCCAAGATTCTCATCACTTCACTGAGGCATTAAGTAATCAACAAACTAATTTCTTCATCTGCATGCCTCAACCAATACTGATGAATCAAAGAGGTCACTGTAGGCGTTAATGCTTTTTCATTAACTCAAAAGGTGATTGCTTCACCTGGCTCAAACATTGTTCCAAAGTAAGAAGTATTCTCACTTCTTCATCCTGTTGATGCGTGTTTTATGACACAACAAACATTCTAGAATAAAGTGTCAAAGACGCTATATCCCCTCTTGAAAAACTACCTCATATGCTAAGACTGCAAGTAAGATCATACGGTAATTCCAATGTTTAAGATGAGTGTGGATAAGCTCTGTGGTTTGATGTGATTTGCTGGGGGCACAATAGGGATTTACTTTTGCAAGTTACTCAGAAAAGCAAAGACATAAATACAGTATCATTTTGGATTTTTCTGATTTTATAAAAAAAAGTGAAAAAGAGTAAGGGTTTAGGAGTCCTATGCTATTCCTATGAAATCAAGAGACGGCAAGGATTGAGTGAAACCAAATAAACAATACTTTGTTTCGCCACGCTAAACGACAACTACACAAAGCAAGTGCAATCTTCTGGGATTTGTGCTTAAAATTTCTTTACCACGAACAATACCATCAATAGAACAACATTATTCGAAGTAAACGTTGAAGCATCCACAATAAAGCTCAGTCTAACTTTACACATTGAATGAAAAGCATCCACTCAAAGAAAGTATGAGCTAAGTTTCGCTAACCCTTGCTATCAATCTATCATTCTCTTTAACATATACTTAAACAAAATTCTAATTCAAATCTATTAGACGAGGAAGAGAAGTATGTAACCATGCAACCATTTGACAATCAAAGGTTTCAAAGCACCTCATGCATGATGAACTTTATTATCAAAATAGTCTTTTGCAACAATCTCATAAAACTCTCTCTTATTCTCTACAATCTCTTCTAATCTCTAATGAATTCTCTAATTCTCTACTAATTCCTCTATTTATCTCCTCTTAATCTAATGAAAATGAGGGAGAGGGGGCGGGGGTTTATATAGCATTCTCGGATTACAATGAATGGCCAAGATTAAAATGAGATTAATGGCCCAGATTCAACACAACTAAACCCTAATTAGGGTTTCCTAATCATCAATCAGTTAACTGGAGAGAACTTCAGGCATCTGGAGTTGCATCCTTATCCACCTGCAAAGCATCACGTTCGGCGAACTTTGACACGATCCGGCCGACTTCTTCCATGGCATTGTCCGGAAGCGCATTGACGTTGTATTCCAGCAAGTCCAAACTTTCAGCACATTCTGCAAAAGTGATTGTCCATTTTGGTTCATGCAGCAAGAAAGCCTCTCTGACGGTCATGAGGCTGAATGCCTTGGTAAAATTTTCTTTCATGATTGGCCCAGAGGTGGTGGAGAAAATTCTTTGAACTTGTTCTTTTAAATTTTGTGGCTGCAAGTGTTTCTTTCGGACAATATCTTTGTCAAGCATATCCGCAACCATCTGGTAAATTTTACTCCGAATCTCCTTTGCTTGTTCTTCAACTTTGGTGCCGTCTTGCTTCACCCTTTCCAAGACTTCTCCCCGTGAAATCAGAGCGTAATACCAGCCACTGAAATCATATGCAGCTCCAGCTTCAATAATCCTATCATCAATCAATCTCTGCTTCAGAATGCCCTTTAGCTCTCGAAGACATGGGATAATTTTATTCTGAATATCTTGGAGGCCATCCCACGCTTCCGCTAAGTCTGAAACTCGTGACAACAGGAAGGAAGTTTGTTCATACACATATGCCAGCTTCTCCGCGAATTCCATTGCCTCATCTTTCTTTCCAGCCATCCAGTCCTTAGCTTCTCTGGCTGTTGTCAATTCTTCTTCAAAATTTCCAACCAATTCTTATGAAGAATTTGGAGGTGGAAGTGCTGCCTGGTCACCTTGATTGAGTGGCCTGGTCAAATGCTGGATATAATCTTTTAGACGCTCAATCTCTCTTTTATACTCTCTTTTCGTTTCCACTTCCCTTTCCAGCCTAGACTTGATGGTGGCAACAGAATTGTCCAAGTCCTCAACTTCCTGCCCTTTTGTTGCCGGACCCATATCAATGGTCGTGATGGCATATTCATTCGGAGCAATTTCATCTTGGAATTTATCGATTGTAGGCATTGCTATTTGCACTGTGCGATTGCCAGCCTCATCCCTTTGTATGGCAAAAAATTTCTTGGCTTTCTTTCTTGTGGCAGCTTGCTCTAGCCTGGCCAAGAAATCTGTGGCATCATCTTCTTCAGGAACCTCTACTGGCGCCTTTCTCTTTAATCTTTCTTTTAGCCAATCTGGGATGGTTTACTGTTCAATTCCATCTTCCTGTTGAACTTCTTGCACATCTTGCATATTTTGATCTTCGTGCACATCTTGAATTTCCGACATGTTTTGAATCTCTTGCACAGATGGGTCTTCCTGAATTCCTTTGAGGGCGGAAATCATTCCCTCTTCGAATTCTCCATCCATAATGTCCGTGTCATTGTCTGATTCCAGAATTTCCGTGCCGGTAGGAGAAGGCTGATCATCATCTTTTGATTGCACTAGCTCTACATCTCTAACTGGAGAAGGAATTATGACATGCTCCCAAGACTCTTCATCCATGGCTAATATTTCATCTATATTCCTGGATGTAGCCGACTGAAGGGGCCTGGATTGGTGCTTCTTTTGAGAAGGTCCCTCCTCCACTGCTTTGTTTTTGTTCTGCTTTGCAGGGTCATCAATATCTTTTCTCTTTCTCAAGTTGGCGGCATTTGTTGCTCCATCTGCACGAGATGCTTCGACATTTGAGGAACATGACTCTGTATCGCCCATCAATTCATATGTGAATTGCACATTTCTCCGCCGCAAAACTTGCACTTGTTGATCTATCCACCATTGAGAATATTTGAATACAGGCCGCACGAATGTCGCCAGGTCACCCATCTCAGGCTCAGACCATCTCACAGGAGGAAGTGGCTCGCTTTCATTGAAGCCTGGCTGCAAATATACTCCGTCATCCTCCAATTGATCAGGTACCTTGAAAAGTTCTGTTGCCCTTATCATACTTAGTGGCAATCTTGACCACAACCTCTTCCTCACATCATACTCATCAGCCGCATTGGCCCAAAAATCTTCTAAGTCTATCCGGTGCTTGTATTTCTCTCCGTCCACAGTTCCAATGTGATGGAGTGGATCAAAGTCATTTCTAGGCTTGTATGATATGAATGGATATTTTTGTATCTCCAGTCGAGCACCCTCTGCTGCTTGCGCCGTTTGACATGATTCTTCCATATTGCCGATGAAAAATGGAAAAGTGACAGCTGCTTTCTGTTTTGGCCTTTGGATATTCTGATATGTCTCCAATTGCCTTAGAACTTCCAACAAAACCATTTTGTTGGTCGGATAAATGGGCAGTCTATAAGGACGTCGTGAGAATCCTTGAATCTTGATGTAAGTAAACTTGGGATACTGGATGAACCAGGATCCATATCGGCCGATCAGACTCTTGGCCTCACGGGTGAGTCTCTGATGTGTTCCGCCTTGGAGAAGTCGAGTGATGTACATAAGGAAGGCATCATGTGCTCGTCTGCAATGTGACTTCTCCTTCAGCTGCAACTGTGGATAACAATCATAGGCCTTGAACTGTCCTTCGCCGTTGCCAACTACACCCTTGCAAACCAAGCCAGTATACTTGTAAGACCTTGCAAGCAAATATATGACGTATGAGCTCATATGAAAGGTCTTGGTTTCCTCCAGGTTGACCAACTGCTCATGGAGGCTATCACTGATCATTCTGGACCAGTTAAACATCTTCACTCCGGAAATTATTTCATCAACGAAATAATACATCCAATTTTCGAAAGGCACACCCTGAGGATTGCCTACTATTCTATTCAGCAGCAAGATGATGTCGCCATATTCTTCTTTGAAATGTATTCTGGCCAACTTCTTCGACATCTTTCCCGCAGTACGTTTGGGCTTCAGTAACCAAGTCTTGTTTATATTCGATGCACAAAGGTCTTGCTGATCTTTGTAAAGTCTGAGTGCATCTTCTTTGGCTAGATAAGTTGTCCGGTTGTAAACTGGAATTCCAAAAGTTTCTTGAATGGCTGGTTCGGACAAGTATGCAAGAACTCTTCCATCAGGAGCTTCTATCTGTCTTTCCCGTGCATTATAATGCAATGCACATTCCACCATAAGTTCTGGACACTCTTTTGCTAGCGGAAATCCAGCTGCATGAACAATTCTGTTGCGCATCATTCTTCTTGCAATTGGCGTAGGCAAACGTCTATCACTTTCGTACATTCTTTCCTTGAAATCGTCGAAGTCAACATGGCCAAGGTTGGTGTCCACAATATGCTCCCATTTGGATTTAATCTTTGACTGCAGCTGCACACCCTTGCTGGCAAACTTCATTTTTACTCTCTCGAAAATAAATCTGCAAGAAGAAACAAAGAGAATATTTAAAATTCAAAATTTAAATTACTCGATAAATATTCTAGCTAGTTGTCAAATCAAACTTCGTAAAGAATTACGCTGGAAAAGAAAAGAAATGGCGAAGTTTTATGCCAGAATGAAGTAGAGAAAATAGATCTGCCTGGCTCTTTTGGAAAAATGAAATAATCACGATCACAATGCTGGCTGGGATGAATTTATTTCCTTCACTTTGCGTCAAACTTTCTCAACTCTCTTGCCTTAGACAAAGTTTCTTCTCACAACTTTCTTTCGAGAATCGAATGATTGCAAAATGAGAAGTGAAATCAATTATAAAGATGAGAAAATCGACCCATTCAGCAAATCTCAATTGTTTCCATTAAATCCAGTCTGAACTTGGCTTGCACTCAACTTCTGAATGGCAATTTTTATCTTCAA
>VDFB02180535.1:0-15954 GCA_007258455.2 Sequoia sempervirens
GCTTTTTATTTCATTACTTAATTAATTTAATTAAACTATATAAAATTTTGCAAACAATAAAATAGTCAACCTAATTTAATCCTAAATGCATCTACATGATTCTAGGTGTTTTGTGTGTGATTGAGAGAACCATTCCTACTTTACCCTGCCATGAAGCTAAACTCCTCTCCTTAATCACACCCTTGGTCTTCGACCACCTTTAGCTCAAGTGCACTTAGACACCCATTATTAGATTAGTAGATCTAGATAAAAATCCAAAACAAAGCAATGTAATGCATTAATTCAAATATTACTATTCTTCTTCGCAACTCAAAATAATATGATGCATTAATTTAAATATTATTATTCTATTTTTCTTCTATTTCATAGTAAACCATTTTAAATTCTTTTCAAATTTTAAAAATTAAAGCAAACATTTTCATATTTCATCACACCAAAAACACCATATTATTTATTATTTACTGTACCACACACACTCAACCATATGTCAAATTGACACAAAGCCAAAATAAAGCAACATTAGAGTTCGAGATGTGACATGTCGTCGGTGGAGTTCATGCCTGTTGGTGGGACTCGGGTGGTGGTTCCAACAATGGGTCGATGTTCGTGTGACCTACCATTCTAGGGTCTCACTGATTAAATGTGTTGAGTATTAGGATCTTGGCCATAATTTTCATTTAAAAAAATTCTCTAAAACCCTCATCTAAACATTATTTTCAGGTTGCAGCTCGCCACTTTGTGGACTCCATTATGTGGATTCACACTAATAGATAAAATATTCAAAACTAAGATAATGCATGACCATTTAACACAGTTTAGTGAGGCAATGAGGAGTATGACAATTGCATTGGTTCATGAACATTGGTAAACTCTAAATTTTAATCCAAATGGTAGTATGGGTGCAGGAAGGTGATTTGATGAGGTTAGTGGCTCAACACAAGACTAAAGCTATTGTAGTGAATACATTGGCAAATTTTCTTGAAGATACATGGATTTTAGAGTCTTCTCAAATTTAGTAGAAAGAATAGGCACTGAAGTAAGTAGGGAGCAAACAATGTATTGTTCACATATAATATAATGAGATCTTTCTACATGAAGGATTTTAGCTTAAACCAAGCATTAGAAAATGGCAATGCATATTATTTGTGGAACTAAGAAATTATTAAGCACTTGAATAACTTTTTAGACTTGATAACTAATCATTATTGTATTTTTGTACAAATGGATGCTTTGGAGGGAGCTAACAGACAATTTTTACAATTTGTCATTTCAAAGTTTCTTGCATACAAGGTAATTGTTCTTTTGAAAATTTTGTGGTACTGGTCAGTATTAATATACAATGAGATGAACATTAACATAGTTGTGTTGGGACAATTAAAAATTCTTATTACCACTATAATCTATTAGAATACTCTTGAATTCCATAATAATTCCCAATGGTTCATTCAATTATTGTTTTATTTTACTACAAATGGTAGTATATTGTGCTGATGATTAAAATAATTTGGATGGATAACACATTTGGTTCCAGATATATGTTTCAAAAGTGAAAACCTATAGAAATAATCTCAAAATTCTAATTTTGATGGTAGTATATGTTTGTATCTTGTTTTATCTGTCTGGTATTAATCTATTCATGCTCTATGTTGTAAAAGCAATATTTTTGTTGATAGTGAGTTTATGTTGTATTTATTTTGTGCTTTTGGGATGGGAATATATTACAATCTATTCTTTCTTATGTAGCAAATGTCTTTCATCAGGATCTCAAGCCTAAGAATGTATTAGCCAATTCATATTGTAATCTTAAGATCTGTGTTTTTGGTCTTGCTAGGGTTTCCTTCAATGATACCTCAACTTTAGTTTTTTGGATGGTCTATAATAAATAAATAGACATCTTTGACAATATTTTTTGTAACACTGAGAGTAATTCAATTTGTTACACTTCTAAAAGAGATATTTTTATGTGCAGGATTATGTAGCCATGAGATGGTATTGAGCTCCAAAGTTTTGTGGTTCAACGAGATTATATGTATGTCTAGGTTTGTGTCTATTAAGTTAAATAAAATGCTTATAAAATGTTTGTTCAAAGGTTATGTACATAATACCCTTGTGCCTTTGACTTTAGCAAAAGGATTGCTTAGTTTATGCTTTATTCATTTGTATTGTTTGATAGTTTTGCACTACATATAGTTTTGGTATACAAAAATGTATTTGGACTATCAAAAAGTTGATTGACCAAGTTGTTAATTTACTTAGCTTATGCTTGGTTTTGATTGGTTGAGTTGTTGATTATGATTGTTGATGTTGTAGGTTTTGAATGTCAATTGGTTTCAAAGACACCCAAATGGGAATGATGAGGTAATGAGCTTGATTGTTGAGCTGATTAAGTTCTTCTTGAATGTCAATTGATGTTTTCATCTAGGTTTTGAAGCTTGAGGAATTTGGAGTAAATGGATCAGATGCTAAAAATATATGCTATTTGCAAGATTTAAATGATGCAACCAAACTTGTGAATGTTATTTCCTCATGCATTGGTGTCGAGGCTACTATAATTGGTGGTGGATACATAGGCATGGAATGTGCTACAATATTAGTTACCAATAAAATACATGTAACAATGGTGTTTCCATAGGAACACTTAAGTAAGCTTTCTTTCTGTCCTATCCATCTTCTATATACTTAGTTTCATCTTTCTCCATTTTATATGCATGTAACAATGGTATTTCCAAAGAAACACTGAAGCAAGCTTTCTTTCATATCAATCTTGTATATATATAGTTCTATTTTTCATCTTCATATTATTGTAAAATACCACATGCTGATGATTCTTGACAATCACAAAGTATTTATCATTATTTATGATTCCCATTTTTAATGCTTACTGATTCACTATTCATCAGTACATTTTGGTTTATAACATAGTGAAATGATGGTGATAGAATAATGCTTACAATTGTTTTATTTTTAATAAATACTAGAGATTCACCTTCTTTAGGGCCATGATTTTAGTGGCCCAGTTATTTACATCAGAGTTAGCAACTTTCTACGAGGACTACTATAGGAGTAAAGGTGTCCAGTTCATTAAGGGAACTGTAATGTCATCTTTTGAAAGGGATTTAGAGGGTAAGGTAAGCAATTTGATTATTATCAACACATTTTAGATTTTTTTTATTAGCCCTAAGTCCCAATATAATGGGGAAAAAAGGTCACACTTGTAATTTTTTGGTTTTAAACTGACTTATTCATCTATTGCACACAAAAAATGTCATGTGCAAACACAACTAGTATCAATCTAATAGTTGTCTGTTGTGAAAAGCTCTAGGAATAAATACATTTATAACTTGAATATAGATTTTAATTTGACTATATTATGGTCTAACATGGAGAACATTTTGGAACCTATGATAGTGAAAGATGGTTTAGCCATTGCATGGTATCATCACAGAATTGTAGGTTCATTTACTTTGTCATATATAACTTCAAATTGTTGTGTTTGAAATTAGCAATCTGTAATGTCACCATACTTACCCAAGGGAATTTTCTAAGTAGTTTGATTGAATTTCAGTTGCTTTCTTTAGTTATTTTAAATAAATGTTTTGAAATTGATTTTCCAACTCTGAGCCTTTTCTAGTTTTTCTAGAGTGCTTCATTAATTCAAATATTTTGAGAGGTTCCTTGTAAAATCCATTTTGTGCACATTCTACAATCAATCATTTCATTCCATGAGATGACATCTCTTTGAGGCATTCTGTCAAACAATTTAGGTGTTTTGTCTACAATTCAATATCTTGCATATATGTCTTCTAGAGCATATCCAACTATAACATTTAACAAAAATTCCCCTACCATTATGACTTGGTGCATGTTCATAGACCGTCCCAAAGCTCCCATTTTGGCACAGGTAGGGAGGGTTCTGGCAAAAAATTGGCCTTATACCTGCCAATTGCATTCATTTGAAAGTTTTGAAAGAATTTTCAATAAATAATTTTTTGTAAAAACCTGCAATCATTGCATTCCATGAGATGACATCTCTTTGAGGAATTCTATCAAACGGTTCACATGCCTTGCCCATGCTTCCAAATTTTTTATGCATATCTACAAGAGCATTTCCAGCCATAATATCTAATAGAAATCCACCTTCTGTTATGCTTTGATGGATGTACATACCCTGTCCGAAGCTCCCATTTTATTATAGGTAGGGACTATGTTGGCAAAGGTTGTGGAATCTAGCTTTACACCTACCAATTGTATTTTCTTGAAAGTTTCTAAATAATTTTCAACAAATCCATTTTGTGCATATCCTGCAATATTGCAATCCATAGACCACATTTCTTATAGAGATACTACCATCTATTGTCTATGCATTGATGGATGTTCATATCTTGTTTCAAATCTCCCATTTTGGCATAGTGAGGGAGGATGTTGGCAAAGTTTGTGGAATTTGGCTTTACACCTGTGAATTGTATTCACTTGAAATTTTTTAAAGAATTTCCACCAAATTCATTTTGTGCATATCTATTGTAGATGCCCTTAAGCTATATGACAAAGGTGTATATACAATTTGAGATCAATTGATAAGCTGAGACATGTAATGTTGATTTGATTTACATTTTACTTAAGATATAATTTTGTTGCGTTGTTGAATTTCATAGTTTAATAATTGGGATTCTCAATGATCTTGTATACCCAAAGTGTATGTGATAGAAAGAAATTAGGTAGTCATGTCGATTAGTTTGACAATTTGAATGATCTTGAGTTCATAAGTACATAGTGATAAGTTTTGAAAAATAATATAATTTCTTATTGCATTTATCACAGAAATAAAGGCCTCTTTTGATTGTAGTAGAGGATGTATAGAGTGAAGCATTGGCTACTTTGATTTTAGAAATTGATGATTTTTTTACTAAATTGATAATGTTTGAAGTTTCTTTTTATTTCTTATATTTTGAGTCTAATTAATAAGTTTTATGTTGTGTTGCAACTTGTAGCTGAGTATGTTGATATGATAAAGGCTAGCATTGTCGATCCTCTAAAAGTTGTCATAATTGCATTAGTTGTGTTAGAGCCTTTTTTGGTTGTCTTTCAGGTTCTGGTTGTGTCTTTGTCATGATATAACTTTACTGCGTTTCATTTTACCGGCTCCCCATTGCGGTTGATTCCAGCTTGCTTTTCATCTCCCCGCTAGTGGTCTGGTTTTTTCTTCTTCCCCATTTTGCCTTTTATTTGTTCCTTTCTTTTGTTTCGTTCCGCTTCTTTTTATTCGTATCGATGTTGAACGTAATCCGAACTTCCAGAATTTGTTCTAATTTCTCGTTCACGATCCATCCCTTGTTCAACATTCGGCTTACCACATGGTTTCATCGTCACCACGTCTCCTGCTGTTTAGCTTCGTTTCGTAACCTCTATAATTCTCGCTGTTCTTCTGCGGTCGACTTTCACCGGTTCACTTGGCGTCGGGAGATCTCCCTCAATCTATCCATGTTCCCACCGACGGATTTCTTTTGGTGTGATGTTTTCACCGGTGAGGTTCAACTCCCCTTTGGTTTCTAAAGTCCTTTTACCGCCTCTTTTATTTTCGAAATTTCCCTTCTATGTTTATTGTTTCCCCGGACCGCCAGGCGTTTTGTTTAGAGCAGTCCGAAGCACTATCGGCAGACTATCATCATATATCGCACCACCGAATTTATTTCGGTGGTTTACAAGACCTGGTTTTGTTTTGGCAATCGAGTGTGGGTTCTATCGGCAAAGGGCTTGAGGCATCGATGTATGTCATAGTGAATCTGTTGTGTCTTGTCGATGGTATTTTTTGTTTTGCTTTCGGTGTGCATTATACCTTTCATTGAAAGGTTCATGATGTTGGCTTTGTTACGTCGAATTCCACATTTTAGGGTTCTTCGGTTAATGTTGCTTCGGCTATAGTGTCTTTGGGGCTTAATTGAGGTGTTCCTTCCATCGGTTCAAGACGTAGCTTTCTGTAACCGATAGAATTTATGATGTCTCCTTGATGGTCCGATCCTACGGTGACAGTGTCAAATAAAAAGTGCTTTTCGGCGAGAAAAACCTTAAGCTGTAGCGGCATGACAAATGTGAGGGGACTTTCGGGGAAAGGAAATGACATCTACAGGAGGTCTCCCCGAGAGCGATAAGCTATAGCGACTGTGAACAAAATGAAAGGATTGCTTCAGTGTGAGGTGTCCCCCTGTCTCGGCGAATGGAAAGCACATAAAGGAAATACATTTCGATGAAGCATTTTGAACCTATATGACATCTCAACGACAATGGCTAATGGATATTTTAAAGGCGGTCGTCTGATCATGGACGATCAACGGTCGAGTTTCAAGCTAAGCCATGGTCAGGGTTTCTACTATGTTCTAGAAGCCTGGTGCATTCATGGCGACAGAGAGTTGGTCGCTGGCTCCACCGAACCAGCATTCATGGCACGCGGCTCTGGTACAAGGACGGCATGGCTCGAGTATGGACGCACAGATTTGACATCGATTGCCTGGCTTCTTTCGTGCGGGAGTGTCTTTCCTACAGCAACCCGACCAATGACATTTATGAGGCCAGAGAAGTAGTTGAAGAACATGGCGATTAGGGTTTGACATGGCGCTGATGTGGCTCTGAGCTGGATGGCATTTCTGGAGCTGTTTAAAAGGAACTTCTGAATCATTTGTAGGGGTCTGGGGCCAGAAGTTAGAACAAAAATCTGAAGAGAAGAGCACTAAGTCACAGAGTCAGGTTTTTACCATATTTTGAGGTTTAGGGTTACAGTCTGTAAATTGTGAGGTCTTGGACACATGTATGAATCTAAATGTATAGATTGAGATCTTTAAGTCTCTCCTTTGTATTGTGCGTATGGATTGTTAATGAAAGTTGATCAAGGATCACTTATTTAATCATTTTAATGTAACGTTTTACTGTCTGTTCTGGTTGTTGCTCTTATTCAAGGAATAAGTTAAATGCTTTAATCATATCAGAGATTCATATGTATGATAGGAGGATTTGATAAGTAGTCTTATAGATCTGATCACTAGTTGTGAGACTAATAAGGTTAATCTTGCAAAGACTTTAATGTCCAGAGTAATGGTTCCTTCTATTTGCAGATTATTGTGACTCCTAGCCCAATGGATATGGCACTAATCTGATATATGCTATTTGTCTTTAGGGTTCTAGTCTTCTTTCTCAAGATCAATCATTTTATTTAATCAATCTTGTTTGATGTCTTGCCCTACCTCCTGGTTGCTGCAAGTATTGTGTTACTGGGAATCTAGCCATATTTGAGGTTCTCAATACTTGGCATCAGGAGTCATCTGCTATAAAAAGCAATGTCTAGTCTTATTTGAGGCATTGTGTGGGTATACCCACCCTGGTTCTGCAGAGCCTAAAGTGTAGAAGATCTCAGTCTTTGACTGAATCTTGTCTATTGGTCTAGGTCCTCCGAGCTGCCCTTGACTGGAGATGGCTACTCCATAGGTAGAATAGGAGACCAACCTGGTTGCTCATTAAAAACAACCAACAAGTTGATGCAAAAAGGTAAAACTATTTATCTTTATTATAATTAGTGGAAATTGCAACTACAATATCTGATAAAAAACTACTTCCAAATATGCTTTTGATGGATGTTCATATCCTCATCCAAAGCTCTAATTCACACACAAGAAATGACACTTTCAAGTGTATCAATTACAAATTTACAATCAATAATCAAGCTATTGATCAGCTGTTCAGGAATAAGGAAGTTGTATATCACTAATTGAATATTGTCTATTTGTTTGTTGTCTTACATGAGTTCATCCTTTTAAAAATTGTAAGAGATAACTAGGAAACATTATATCTAGTGCCTAAGTTTAGGATGCCATAGTTGGAAAAGGAAAATAAAATGTTTGAATTTTATCCTATGTATTATATGACTTTTCTGAGAACTTTTTTGGTGTGAAAATTTTGAAACATTATTTTCAAGTTGCAGCTCCAAACTAGAGAAGTGAAAGGTGAATACCAGCGAGGATTAATATGATTGTGTTTCTTCAACATTTGAATATCTATGATACTTGAAGTTTATATGCATTAATTTGTGAGGATTAATTAAGTTAGATTTGATTTGTAACGACTAAATATATGACTAAAGTAATAGCTAAGTTAATGACTAAATACATGACTAAATACATGACTAAATTAATGACTAAATAAATGACTAAATATATGACTAAATATATGACTAAATTAATGACTAAATATATGACTAATGTAATGACTAAATTAATGACTAAATATATGACTAAAGTAATTACTAAATATATGACTAATTAAATGGCTAGTTAATAATAATCAATGACTAAAGTAATGAATAAATATATGAATAAATAAATCACTACCATGATTAAATAAATGACTAAATTAACAACTAAATTAATGACTAAATCAATGACAAAATCAATGACTAAATCAATGACCAAATCAATGAACAAATCAATGACTAAAAATCAATGACTAAATAAATGACTAAAATAGTTTAGTCATAAATTTGGTGGTGTTATAAATGACAAAAAATAAACCACTAATAGTCACGTGACTAAAATTAGTCATTTATATGCAATTTTTAGTAGTTTATTTAGTCATATATTGTTGTTTGTGTACTAGTGAGATATTGTTAAAGTCCATTTTGGAGATATTCCCTTTACCTATTAAATTTAATGCTTCAATAATATCATCTCTTATGCCTCTAAGAAACAACATTTTAATTGCATCCTCATTTATCCCTTGTTGGTGAGATCGTTGAAGACTAAACATGAAGCGTTCGAGGTAATTCTCCATGAACTCATCTTCCTTTTGTGTCATGTGGAAGATTTCATCCCAAACCTCCTTCTTTTTTCAATACTCCTAGTACTTGGTCAGGAATAATTACTTCATGACTTCCCATGTTTTGATATTCTTGAGGTTCATAAACCATCATAGGGCCGCATCCTTTGATGTGGCTGGGAATAGTTTAAGATTTGTGTGTTGCTTTGATAATCATAGCTGTGGAACAACAAATAAAATTCAAACAAAAAAATATTAGGATCCTTAATTGAAAGACCACAAAAAATGGGCAAAGCAGAATGAGGAATGTTCTTCATAGGGGCATCTTGTTCACGATGTGTGATTGGAAACTCAAAGGTAACCAGATTATTGTTGGCCAATGCCCTATTATGATTGTTGTTGATGATGATGATGTTGTCTTTGTTGTTTTTGGGATCCATGATGTTTAGTGACCAAGGGGTAAATTAGGTTTTAAATGGCTCCTGGGTTTCTGAGAATGGACTAGCTTCCTACCCATAAGATTCTTGAAAGAACTTTTCAACCTTTCTTCATAATATTTTAAAAGAAATTGGATGAGTACATTGAATTGTCTCAATGGTAGAAGACTCTATGAAACAATTCTCGATATTGGGTTCAGGTAACTCTAAGGATTGCAATTTAGTTTTCAACTTTTCTTGTTGTGAGCTACCTCCCTTAACTAATGATTTTTAATTTTTTTTCTAATTTTTTAAGTTGTGTATGAATCCTTTTATCCTTCTTAAAAAATCTCCCGCTATTATACATACTATTATTCATGCACCTAAATGACTTGTAGTAGAGAAAACTAAGGGTAGGGTATGTGTAGGATCATCATGGAAAAAATAGGCCCCTAAGTGGCAAAAAATTTAGAAAAATTAGAGTTAGGAAACTTGATATAAAAATTTGAATAAGTTATCTATATTATTTCAAAAATATGTAAGAATAGAATCTGTAGCAAATTGAATGTAGTTTCTAACTACTAGGCTTATTTAAAAAAGTATCTATTGGTGAAAATTTGAAATTTCAATGTGATAGTACTTATTTGGAAAAATAAATGATTATGCATCCCAGGACCACTATACAGAAATGATAATATTTTTTTTATAATATTTTTGGAGGAGTATAAGTGAGGACTCATGTCGATGTGGAGTGCATATTTTTTTTTGTAAAATTTTTTCCAAGTAAATAATTAATTATAAATTTTTTTAATACAGCTTTTAAAAAATATAAATATAAATCATTATGTATGACCACCTTAGCATTCAATTTTAGCAAAATTCATTTTTTAATCTATAATTATGTAGGCATAGAGATGGCTTATGTTTCATATTAAAAATGTGATGTGTTTAGAAAGCTATAGATGTTTTCAATCAACTATCAATCAGGACTTTAGTCATAATTCAAATAGAAAATAGAATAATAATTATTTATTAAATTCAAAGTAAAAGAATAATTTATATTGAGTGGAGAGATTGAGAATCTCCTTTAAAACCACTTTGTTTCTAAATGTTTGGGTAAAAAGCAGTTATTAGGCCACATATCCCTCTACACATACCCATCTGTATCACCACTTTTTGGCTTATCATGATCCTACACATACTTGGTAGTTTATCCAAATAAGGGTTGTTGTCATAGGCTTTTCTCCTTAGCGGAATGATCCTAACTTAGTTCACTAGACTGACAGGCCTTTAACACCATTCCCTAGCAATGGTGCCAAAATGATTGGATTAAACTGTGGGCTGAATTTATCATTGTAATTCTATCTTTTATTGACAAATAGGTTTGGACTAATCTTCAAGAATTTCACAATAGTTTCATTAGTTTATCCTTTAAGTGTCAATCTGGGGGCGTAAGCTTGTGAACAGTGTTGCAGAAATCTACCTAAGGGCTAAAACTAATGAACTAAGGGGGGATGGATGCATCTAAGAATTTAAAACACACTTTTCAATCTGGAATTCAAAAGCATACTTCTTTAGATCATAAATGAATGAAATTCTTTCTTCAATTAGTACCTACCTACCTCATCCAATTTATCTAGTTTTAATTAAACTTGAATAACACAAAATCAATATCTTAGGATATACACTCTTTAATATAGATATTAAAAACAACCATTACAATAGTAAAAGAAATAATTTAGTTGCTAAAGATGTACTAAAAGAGTGTAGGCGATAGTAAGTTTAATTGTGACATGAAGATGAAGTGTGGTAGTAAGATGGAATACAATAGAGAAATGGAATGTGAATGGAATACGACATGAAGCTTTATATAATGAAACACAACATAATCTGAAATGTGAAACACAATGATTAACCTACAATGAAAAAACACTTCTTGTTCCTTAGATCACAATTACATTCCACAGAGAATTCCTTTTAGTACCAAATTAATCAAATAGGTTGTATTGTCAGTAATATTTAAACTTGAATAGAAATTAAACTGAATCACAACACACCTAACACACATACATTCGACAGGAATAGAATTGCATGAAATATAAAATATCTAAGCTAATAAAACATAAAACAATCTCACCAGGATTCCCCAGAGGGGGCACTTCCTCTAGTTCACGAGGTGAGCAGAAAAGAACTAGTTACTCTAACTCAAGCCACAAATCAACTAATCAATCATTCAAGGATGAAACAATATTTTCAATCTTCTTAATTCTATATATTCTATCTGTCATTTTGCAGATCATAGCACACACACACACACACACAAATATATGTACATGTTCAGTCTTTCAAAGTATCACGAGACAAAACAGAAAGAGTGTTGTAGTTTGTTATGGTTGATGGCCAACAAATTGGACGATTATAGTGCTTGGGTTGGCTATAGGCCACAAGCCCAAAATGTTTACAAAACAACTTGTTTGAAACAAGATATAAACAAAAAAAAAAGGTAGGCTTCTATCATATGCAATCCATGTTTCCCATCTTAAGCCTTTCAAGATTTGTCATTCACAGAGTCAGTTCCTTCTTCACATTTAGTTCCTATAGCAAACCATCCAAAATACATCATTACCTCAACAATTTCATCATTTCGAAAGCATTCTCTCCTCTTTGAAAACATATGAAATATTATTTATTTCCCTAATGTTCAATTAATGGCAAGGACTTATGAGAAAGGAAAAATAGAAATGGAATAAGGGAAAAAGGACATAAATATTGAACACATTTGGCACCCATTAGTTTGTTCCTCACAGAACAAATGGGTGTAAAGAGAATACATGCATTTGGAGATTTAGAGTTGATTGTGAGCCAAATTTGTGGGTAGGAATCTACCAAAAATATAAGAATGAAGTCATATAAACATAGAATATGGGATCTGATCAATAATTTTGAGGCTTTTAACATTCAGGTTATCCTACATTCTCAAAATGATGTTGATTGAATGAATTTGATCGGTTCATAATTTAAACCATTTTTTGAATCAACAACAAAGCAAAATGTAGTGCAAATCATCATCCGATTAGAAATTCCTGACAATGATCAAAACTAATAAGTATTTGAGGACAATTTTTATATCACTCCCTTTTTATAGAAATAAAGAAAATATTTTGACCATTTATAGTTCGAAGCGGGGCCTTCTAAAGGGAAAGTAATCTAGTTAAAAAGCAATAAGATTCCTCAAGGTTTAATCTCTCTTGAAAATATATTTTTAACTATGAGGATGCAAGAAATAGAAAACAAAGTTTCACTGTGGATGAGAAAGATTATAAAGATCTCGATGTCAGAAGTGACAAACAATTAAAATTCAGAAAGGACATTCCACAGAGGGACAAAGAAATATTAAAAGGGCTATGTTGTAATTACGATAGGGTCATAGCTTGGACCTATGACAATCTTAGAGGATACGATCTTGACATAATTCAACACACTATTGACTTAGTAGAAGGTTCAAAACCCATCCAATAGAAGAAAAGGCCAATCAATCTGAAGGTTGAAGCATTGATGGCCCAAGAACTCGCTAAATTAATTGAATCAAGGATCATATACCCTACTAAACATTCCACCTAGGTGTTTAATTTGGTGCCAGTTCAAAAGAAGCATAGTGATATTTGGCTCTGTGTAGACTTTAGGGACTTGAATATAGCCTCACTAAAAGATCACTACCCTTTTCCATTAATGGAACAGACTCTACAAACTATGGTAGATAAAAAATGTTCTCTTTGCTCGATGATTTTTTGGGTTATAACAAGATATATGTCAAAGAAAGAGATCAACATAAAATGACATTCATGTCATTAAGTGTGGAACACTTGTATACTCAAAGATGCCCTTTAGACTCTCTAATGCTGGTGTGAATTTTCAACGAGCAATGGATATCACTTTCAAAGGTTTAATTAATCAAATTATTTTAATATATATGTATGACCTAACGGTCTTTTAAAAATCAAAGGAAGATCACTTTGATCATTTGGAGATGGTTTTCTAAAAGTGTCAACAGTTTAGGGTTTCTTTAAATCCCAAAAAATGTATTTTTGGGGTACCCCAAGGAAAGCTACTTGGTTTTGTGGTATCAAAGGAAGGAATATCGATATATCCTAAAAGGGTGAAATCTATAATGGAGTTATAGCTACCAGTCAACCAAAAAGGGTTGTTGTCTTTCCTAGGAAAGATCAATTTTGTTAGCTAGTTCATTTTGAATTTTGTAAGCATTGCAAGACCTATCACACCAATGCTTTAAAATAATCTAATATTCAAATGGACTGCAAAAGGAAAGATATCCTTTGAGTGGATAAACGCAGCCATCTACGCAGCCCTGGTGTTAGCTAACCCAAACTTCTTCAAGGATTTCTTGCTCTACATCTACAGTGGCCAGTACAACATAGCTTCAGTGCTCACTCAGAAGGATGAGGATAATAGTGGGGAGCATCCCATCTCATTCTACTCTAGGAATCTCATAGGATATGAATCCAAGTACAAATTCATCAAGAAATAGGCTTTTGCTATTGTTAAGAGCCTAAATAAATTTGGACACCTAGTATTAGCCAACATAATCACCATTCTTTTCGGCCATCCCAATGTTCAGGAGTATATCACTGAACATGAAATAATTGATAAAAGGTCCAATTGGATCACCAAGATCTTCGAATATGATGTGGATATTATACCAACCAAGTTGGTTCAGGGAAGAGGTCTGTACAAATACCTAACACAAGAGTTAAGTCCTTTGGAGAAGGAAGAAACCAACCAGGTTTATGAAAACCAGTTTGAGTCCAATGAATCATGGGTAGTTGACCAGAAACTATATCTATAAAAGGGGCACTATCTAATCAATGTTCCACCTCATAAAAAGTGATACTACCGACTGCAAGGCACCATCTATGTACTAACTGAAGGCATCTTGTTTAAAATAAATTATGACAGTGTCCTGCTCTGATGTTTAAATAAGTCATGGGTGGAAAGAGTTTTGAATGAATTTCATAGTAGTCCTAAGGGTGGAAATTTCTCTAGAAATACTACTACTTTGAATATAATGTGGCCATGATATTATTGTCCCTCCATTTTTTCTAAAGTGCACCATTTGGTGCAAAAGTGTACTAAGTGCCAATTTTTTTGGCAAGCGAAAGGATTTTGCCATGCCCCTAAGCTCAATTGTAATTGAGGAACCCTTTGCTTAGTAGGATTTGGATTTCCTCAAAATGATAAATCCTATTTCCAACACATTCCATAAGTAGATACTTATGGCGACCAACTATTTCACAAGATGGATGGAAGCCATTTTTCCAAAAAATGCTATGGAAGGTGAAATTGTCAACTTTCTTGAAGAGCTAGTAACTAGATTTGGTTAGCCGAAAACCATCACATCTAACAATGCACGATATTTTATTGGTTTGGGGATGTCGTATTTCACTCTCAAACATGGGGTCTACCTTAAAAATTCATCCAATTACTATCCACAAGGAAATGGGCTAGTGGAGTCGACCAACAAAAACCTAAATAGGTTAATTAAGTTCATCGGGTCAGAACAACAAATAGACTAGCACAAATAGCTATGAGCCACTCTATGGGCCAACCAGATTATGCCCAAGTGGATCTTGAAGGCCTCTCCTTATGTGTTAGTATATAGAAAAGAGGTATTTTTACTTGTCTCCATTGAGATCCCTTCCTTGCAACTATTAAAATCCATGGAAGTTAAAGAAAGCAGCAGAATGGAAGTAAGGTTGGAAGAACTCTTGAAACTTGAGGAAAATAAGGAAAAGGTTTATGAGGCCATGGTCAAGCACTGACAAATAGTAAAATGATGGTTCAAAAAAAAGAACTCCAATCCAGATTTCAGTGAAGGAAGCCTAGTGCTAAAATATGATGAGTGCACTGTAAGATAGAGACAACATTCAAAATTTGAAGCACTAAGGAGGCGACCCTTCCGTATCATCGCGTGCAAGGAAAATAATACGTATGAGCTACGTGCGATATGGAAGGAAATGTTTTGGGTATATACATAAAGAGTATTCATTTGAAATTATTCCTTAATGTACGTGATTTCATTTAGAAATTTTCATAGTTATGTACCATATGTAAAAAAAATTGTAAAATACATTTTTAAATTTTTTTGCAAATAAAGCCATTAGAATAACAAAAAGAGGAAAAAATAACGTATTCTATATTATGTGCATTGAAAAAATTATAATATATAGTACAAACTTGAGGCTCCAAGAAGCTTGAATCTTTTGGATAAACCAAAAAAGGATTACAGTGCAAAAGGACAAAAAGGAGGAGGCATGCTAGAAAGGCAGTGAAATTAAAGCCTCCAAGCCATTCCTACATAGTCAAAACAACATTTTTCCAGGTTCTTCTTCTTCTTCCTCTTCATCTTATTCGACATCAAGGAAAAGGGGGTCAACACAACATGGGAAAGCTCGTCATACTGAGGACCTCAGTCCTTGTTCCCATAGTTGTACACCTGAAACTCGAAATGTTTTTTCTAGTCTAGCCCAAGAACACGTTCCATGCCAAACTCCCTCAGGAGAAAAGTGGATACAGGGAGAAACAATGAGCAATGCATCTCAAGGTCCATGGTTCAAAAATTAGTAAGCAGAGGTAGCAAAACCACATCCACCCCATAATTGACATGTCTGTGAAGGTCCATGGTGTTCGAAATACCAACACAAGGGAAGCCCACTTGAACAATTTC
>VDFB02180536.1:0-18118 GCA_007258455.2 Sequoia sempervirens
AGCAATAACATAAACCTCAAACTGACACCGAACAATATGGTATTGATAATTGTACAGACATTTGTTTTGTTTTCCAAGGACTTTAAAACAGATGTTACTTGCACCAAGACCACTACATGAGAACCATACAACAATAAATGCTATTGAAATTTCACTGGCCTCCCCTAAACTTCTGTCATTTTTCTAGACTCCTCTATTGTCGTGACAAACACCCACCACCTTTGACATGACAACAGAGTCCCAAGTCTAGCCACCTTCACATAGGTTGCACAGCCAGTGAATGCAATTACACCTTGATAGAATCTTGCCATCCTTGGTCATAGCTACCTTGAATAGCAACAAAGAGTCATAGAATGAAACAAAACAATACATTACTGGTAACTACAACAAAATAGCAGTTATATACAAATATATACATATATATATATAGATATGTATATATATATATACACATTAAGAGATATAGTGGCAGATAGCTTATAAGTTCACTCAAAATTTTGGTTGGCCTCCTGCTTCTTAGGCCTTCCAATCACTGGTTTACATCAACATTAATTAATGTATGCTTTGCATGTATTGGTGATGGTCCTAATAAGACCAATGATAAATGCAAGCCATAAATGTAACAATTAAGTCTAATACAAACAACAACAATCAACAATCCCTTATGCAAAACAACATGGAGCACATAACATTAACTATTTTACTACACTCCAACCATCGCCACAAAACAAAAGTTGTGAAGGAAACAATATTGTTATCCACACTCACCTAGATCACCAAACCCGCAGAACACTAAAAATGATAGTGCCAAATGCATAGACAAACATACGCGTAAAAGTGGAACCATAAATCAAACAATATCACTGCCAACAAAGTATTGCTATCTAGACCTACTCATATATCTACCTATGAACATAGTTGTATGTATGTCTCTATTTGCATATGCATATACATAAGCACACGTGCATGCAATTCACATTTCCCCGTCCTTATATACAACTTCCTAGTACATATGTGTGTAGATATTTAGTCGCATGTTGGATATCTATGCATATATGCATACACCATTCAAAATTTACAACTATCTACGAGCTATTCTAAATAGAAACAAAAACACAACTTCCAATAGTATGTTGCATACAAAACCCACAAAACACAGAAAGCTCCCAGTAACATGCCGACTCAAAACCTTCACCACGAAAATGTCAACCCTAAATGAATCAATACTGGTTTCAACTGTAAGCCAGATGGGGTGATTCACCAAAAAACACAACACATTAACTATTTTCCAGCCATTCACACAAGACCCTCATTGTCTTGAGTTTTATTTTATAGTTTACATGTACACATTGCTATCCTTCTAAGATAGCATTTACAAAAAAAATTAAATGTTTTTTGGAAAACCCACAAAAAGACAAGAGATCTCAATTTCAACATTCACCAAATGTATGTGTGTAGATATATGTATGTATCTGTATATATGTGTGTATATATATATGTGTGTGTGTGTGTACATATATGTATATATATACGTATATATATGTGTGTGTATATATGTATGTCAATGCTAATGATATTTTGCTGGCCTCCTCTACACTTTGGTCATTTCGTCGGACTCCTCTATCCTCGCGCCAAATGCCCACCACCTTTTACACAACAACGAAGACCCAAGTCCGACACCTTAAACCAATAGGGCTGATGAAAAATTTGACCACACTATAACCCATACACCAAGTCTCAGATAACATTTACAAAAAAAAATTAAATCTTTTAGGGAAAACCCACAAAACACAAGAGATCTCAATTTCAACATTCACCAAAAACACAACAAATTAACTATTTTCCAACCATTCACATAGAACCAAAGCCATAAATGGAAAAATATAAACAACAATCACCGACATGCCAAAACCCACAAAACTATATGGTCTTTCCAACAACAATCGACACTACAAAACAATATTTCTTTCAAGAATAACCTAGATCAGATGCACCTCTACCCGCTTCCTTCAATAACACCCCTTCCCGCTTGCTTCCTCTTTCCTCTGTTCTTTCTCAACAACCTTCCAAACAAGACCACAAAATTATTACAACCCTAACCATTTGCAACCATCGATGCATGCAACAAAACATAAGATAACCTTCAACCACCTTCACAAAAATTGCACAACCGTTCATTGAAAATTAGCCAAACATTTTTTTCTTCCCCAGGGCGTTAATAGGGCAATTGTTATTACGATGTCCCCCAGTACATGCAAAGCATACAATATGTGTAACTATATCTATATATTTATACAGATGTATATATGTATGTATATATGTATATGTATATCTCTATAGATATCTATATATGTGTATATACACATTTATATATATGTGTGTGTGTGTTTATATCTATATGTATATATGTATATATGTATATATGTGTATGTATGTGGATTTTTGTATATATATATGTATGTATATGTATATATACATGTCTATATATATGCATATGTATATGTATATATCTCTATATGGACATGTGTATATATATTTATGTATATATAGCAACCAAAACATTGATTATTTTGTTTTGTTGCAACTATAGATGCTAAATGGAAGCCACAAATGGAACAATATAGCCTAAGGTGGACATCAATGGAATGAATTTCATAACATTAACTTGTTTATCCCATTGTAACCATTGCCATACAATGTTGAAATTCATAGTTAACTCTATACAAAGGCTTTCATGTGAAAGGTTGGTCTATATACAGCTTATGTGTATACATATATATGGATATACATATATGTATATATATGTATATATATGTATATCTATATGTATATATATGTACATGTATAGTATGTATAGTATGTACATACACATATGTAGATATATGTATATGTATATGTATATGTATATGTATATGTATATGTATATGTATATGTATATATATATATGTATGTATATGTATGTATGTATGTATGTATATGTATGTATGTATATATATGTATACAACACAAACACTTTGGAACCATCGACGCATGTGAAAAAATACTAGATAGCTTTCAACCACCTTCATAGAAATTACACGGTCTGTGTATATCTAAATGTATATCTATGTATATGTGTGGTATGTATAGTATGTACATACACATATGTAGATATATGTATATGTATATGTATATGTATATATTGTGTATAGTATGCATATACACATATGTAGATATATGTATATGTGTATATATATATATATTTAGCCGATAGGATGTTTGTGTCAACTTTGCCCAAAATTTTTGTCAGCCTTGCCATTTTTTAGGTTTTCGGTGATTAGGGACAAGGCGACAGGTGGGTTATAAGTTTTTGTAGAATTTTCGTCAGCCTCCTAAATTTTTTTCTGCTTCCGATATCCGCAAAAAAGTGGCGGAGGCAGTTGTTGGATTCTTTGGGAGTTGGGTGGCGTTTGTCGAACCGTGTGGATAGAGAAAGCTATGGAAATTAAATACTGGTTCACGCCAACATTAATTGTTGTATGCTTTGCATGTATTGGGGATTGTTGTAATAACAACTGCCCTTTAACACCTCAGGGAACAAAACGAATGTTGGTAAATTTTCAATGAGGCATTGTTTGGTGTCGTTCTATTACTATACCTGCTATGAGAGCCGAGAGTGACGAGGGTTAGCTTCTGTGGGGGTTCAAGTTGGATTAAGTTTTGTGTAGCTTCTGCGAAGGTGGGCGGGCGTTATTTTGTGTTTTTTGCAAGGGAGGGTGGTTGGAAATGCAAAATAAATGTGTCAACTGTGATAGTTTTTTGCCTATTCTTGTGCAGACAAGTTGGTGGAGAAGATGTTTGTTTGAAGCAAGTGGGAAGAGGTGCAACAACATTTATTTTTCTGGCATGGCTTTTAAACTTTGAAACCTATAATGTTTAATTTTTCCTTTTTGTTTGCTCCTTATGGTTGCAATCTAATTAAATAGTCATTGCTATATAGCCTATCTTGAATGTTGTCTTTTGTATTCTTACTTGTTGGTTCTCTTCTGTATACTTTGATTGGAATCCTTGCAAGCCTTTTTCATTTTCCAACTTCTCGCATACCAAGGCTAAGGTTGCAAATGGCCTTCCCTTTTAAAAAAATCTAGGCCAAAATTCCCATAAGGCCACACTATTTTGACACTTGTGGAAAGAGCACAGATATCCATACTAAATTTTCCCTCATTTTCCTTTCCGAGAAGGCTAGGAATTCAAAGCTTCTCTTGGATATAATATGTTTTCCATCCAGAAGCAAGGAATAATCATAGGAAACAAAAGATTTCAATTTGTAGCCTTCTCAACCAATCAAGTGAGGGAAAATGTTGTGTGGATATCTGGTCTCTTGAATGCTAGTTGGTTTTGAGATTGCTTGTTGTATGGTTTGCATGTGGTTGGAATACTTCTGATTGTAGCTCTTGTTTATCCAATTGTATATAAGTTGTGAGATGTAAGATAGGGATTCCTTTATATTGTACTTAATGTATGGAACACATCAAATGCAGAAAAGAAACAATATTGATTGCACCTAATGGTGGCTAGACATAACTGATAAACCAAACCATTTGCAGCAACCTACAAAGAAACAACCAAAAATCTTCTTTTGGAACTAAGATAAGTTGTTTCACAAATACTACACAAACAGTTTTACAAATATGCACCTCTCTCGATTTCCTTCAATTGCACCTCTTCCCACTTGGTTTGTCTTCCCTTTGTCCCCTGTTGATGGCTTCTTGTAGATGAACATAGAACTATCACAATTGACGCTAGCTGTAGAAATTTTATGAAGGTGGTTGGTTGTTATCTTTTGTTCTTTTCATGTGTTAATGGTTGCAAAAGGTGTGCGTTGTGATAATTCTTATATATATATATATATATATGTATGTATGTATGTATGTATAATTATATGTGCATAAATATGTATAGACATAGATATATACATGTATGTCTATATATATATGTATGTTTATTGACATTGTGTGTGTGTGTACATTTGTGTGTGTGTACTTTGTGTATATATATATGTATGTATATGTATATACATATATATATATGTACATGTATATACATATGTACATGTATATACATATATATATATATATATATATGTATATATATATGAGTATGTGCAAAATCATCATGGAAAAAAGCAGGCCCATGAAGTGGCAAATTTTTTAAATCAGGAGTTAGGAAACTTGGCGTTAAAATTTGAATAAGTTTATATTATTTCAAAATATGTAAGAATAAGTCTGTAGAAAATTAAATGTAGTTTCTAAAATACTAGGTTTTTTTTTTTTAAATAAATCTATTTGGTGAAAATTTGAAATTTCAATGCAGTAGTACTTAAATTTCGGGGAAAAAATTAGAAGTAGGTGTTTGTCTGACCACCCTAACCACAATAAAATGATAATATTTTTTTATAAGATTTTAGGTATAAGTAGAGGACTTATGCCCCAATGTGATGCATATTTTTTTGAATTTTTTTTTCAAGTAAATAATTAATTATGAATTTTTTATTACAACTTTTTAAAAATATAAAAGCTTCATTATGTCATTACCTTAACTTGGTCAAAATTCATGAAATTCAATTTTTTTATTTTTAATCCTATAGTATACAAAGTATAGAATCTGACTCTTATTTTAAATTCAAAAAATCTGATACCATTTAAAGCTATAGATGTTTTTCAATCAGCCTATCAATAAGGACTTTAATTAGTAATTTGAATAGAAAATGAATAATAATTACTTATTAAATTCAAAGTAAAGAATGATTTATATCGTTGGAAAGCTGAGAATCTTCTTAAAAACCCTTTCGTTTCATCAATTTTGGGTAAAATTTTTCATCAACCACATACCCATCATATTGCCACTTTTGGGCCCATCATGATCTTGCACATACCCATATATATATATATATATATATATATATATATATATATATATATATATATATGCACAGTATGTTGTTGAAAATTGTAGACATTTGCCTTGTTCCCCAGGGGCTTTAAATGCATATATCCTTGCACCATCATCGCTACACGGAAACCATGCAATGATTAATGCTAATTCCATTTTGCTTGCCTTCTCTATCGCTTCACCAAACTCTTTTAAATTTTTTTGAGAAACAATAGAATAACACCTGCTATATGATGTTGGAGGCCTGGCAACAAGCAGGCTGGGAATAATTCCATCCAATGTTGTCCATGCCCAAATGCTAATTCTTCTTATTAGGTTTTGTTGTGGAGAAGAACACAAAGTATTTAAGTATATTCCAATCATTTACAAACAAGAAAAGCCATAAATAAAACAATATTATATTTTTTTGTGTGTAGATTTGCATGTAAACCAAAGTGGATGTAAGCAAATGTGCATCTCTATTCTTGCCAATGTTTATTGTTTTACTCAAAATAGTTATTTCTATGAGCCTTAACATGACATAATTCAAATGTTATACTTCATATCACTGTTATATAGAACATTGAAGCCTGTCTTGCTAATTATTTGTTTTCATTCGTACTATTGGTGTTTCTAGGGGAGAAAAGCAGGAATTTTAATATTGAAATAGTGAACTTGGAATAACAAATTGTATGTTAAGTATTAGTTGAATCATTGAAGACCTTGTTATTATTAATTGTTTTCTGCCATATTGTTAATGGTTGTGTAAACAAATTAAGAGTCGATGTTGTGTTTTGAAGTCATAGACCTCCTAGCCACTGGTTGGCGTTGCAACTCTTCATTCCTAAAAAGAGCAGACAAAGCAATGTCATTGGTCTCTAGCTCTTTTGAGGCTAGGGAACAATCCTCAAGCAACACTCCTATAAGTGTGTTTGTTGTTTAGTTTATTGTTGTTACCAATTTCCTTGTCAATTTCTCAAGTACGCCAAACAAATCAAATAAATACTTCATTTACATTGATAATTACTATTATATATGTTCTAACTTATTTATATTTAAATTGTATGTCTTGTTTCCTATTTAGTTTATTGGCCTTTTTGGAGTAAGTTAGATCTTAGACGGAAAAATGTCTTGGTTTGCAAATGTGTCAATATTGTTGCTTATTTTTAGAGTTGAGCCATAGTAATAGAGATGTCATTGCTGCCACTATACTGATTTTAATTGCCTTGTAGGCTACAAATGTGAATCCAACCTTAACAACAGATGCACTATGCTCTATAGATGTTGGGGATGTTGTCCCATCTCCAGTGCTCCAACTAATGTCTTACCAAAAAATAGGAGGTGATCAAAGCCCAGTTGATCGATAAAAATTCATGTTATCTGATGGATCCCACATGTAGATGGGAACTCTACTTGGAAAGTACAATGACCTTTTGTTATAGGTGAATTGAAAATAGGTTCGGTTGTGTGCTTGACAAACTATTTGTCTAGAAAGCTATGAGAATCGAGGTTCGATATAGTTGTGCCTTGCTTGTTCCTGTAGTTTTCTGCTTCCTTGTTTGTGTGTGTTGCATTTTGAAGTATTTAATCTTCATTTCATTCTAGGGAAATTGTCATACTGTCCATAGATATGAAGATGATAGATTTACAGCTAATTGGAAAACCCAAATATTTGTTTAGAGATCAAGAAGAACAAAAAGTTGGCTGTGAGTTTCCCTACCCATCAAAACGAGCCTCCATGTTTGGAATTAACACATCACCAAGGCAGCAAGATGCCCCTACAAAAATCAGCCATGTTAAAGGGTTGAATGTTTACCAAACCAGATGGATGATAAAAAGTTGTGTAACAACAAAGAGGGATATGCACCATTATAGCAAGCAAGGTCATGAGGTGTAGGTATTCAACTTTGATATCATTGATGATGAGGGCACAAAAATATGGATTACATGGTTTAATGAGAATGCAGACATGCATTATGATAAGGTTGAGGTGGGACATACTTACTATGTGTCAAAGGGATCGATGAGACAAGTAGACATAAAATTTAATAAGTTGAACAACTAGATGGAAATCATTCTAGATCAAACTTCAATGTTAAATTCCTTTGATGATGAGGCCTTTGTGCCAGAGAAAGTTTTTTTTTTACACCATTAAATCAAATTACAGATTGCACTAATAACAATTTAATTGTTGTTATTGGCACTATGGTGCATGTGGGAATGGTTTTGACCATACAAAGAAAAGACCAGTCCCAAACAATTCTGAGGATTGTTAATCTTAATGATTTTTCATCTTTTTCAATTGATGTTAATTTGTGGGGCTCAACTTGGAAAGCAAAGGGTCATGAGTTAGAGAGGTTGTACACCCCTGGTTCAACTCTCATCCTTGCTGTGAAAAATGCATGTGTTGGGTACTTTAATGGAGTTGTTCTTAACACAACCGCATGAACTCTTCTCTATATAAACCCTGACATTCCAGAGGCACAACCATTGATCGAGAGAGGCTATATTGCTCCACCTACTATCAAGCCCCCTCATCCAATCCCTCAAAAGGTCACTTTGGGAAATGGGAGAGTCACTATTGCATACATGTTTGACCACTACCTTGGCTTGCCAGAGACCTTGCAAGCTACTCTCAAGGAAATAGTAAAATTTATAAAAAATGATGCATTTTGTTATGCTGCATGCCTATTGGAGGTGAATGCTAGGCAGTGCAAAAAAAGGTGTGAACAATCTGATGAAAATAAATGGTTTTTCCTAAAATGCCAGAAAATGATAGGTGACTGTGACTTCCGATATTTATTGCAACTAAAGATTGAAGACCACATAGGAAAGCTTTGGGAAACTACTTTTGATGAGGATGCAACAAGCCTATTAGAAATGTCAACAAAAGAGCTTTACATATTGCAATATGAGTCAACTGCTGAAATGAGTGTTGAGTCTGTTATCAATGTTGTCACCTACATGGCATTTGTTTTAACAATTCTAATCAAAACCCAAACTTATAATTCAGAAAGAAGACTGAAAACAACAATAGTAAAGGTTGCTAAGCTTAACTTTGAAGCTGAGTGCAAGCTATTACTATTAGATTTGTCTGCTATTTCTCCCACGGTTGAGCAAGCTCCAAATTTAGTTGTTGTGTTGCCTTTTGAAGACCAAAAGAAGCATATCTAATTGGGACTTTGTATACTTCTTTAATTTCATCTTGTTTGGACATTTAGTTTGTTTAATTCCCTCACACTCCTTGTTGTAGCAAAAAGACCTTTACTCTCTATCGCTATTTCTTTGTTCTCTATTTCACTGGTTATTTATTAAGACAATGAAGTATATGTTGCAATCTCTAGGTAAAAAAGATACAGTTATTTTGTTTTCTATTGATTATGTTTGCTATAATTTCCTTACATTTTAAGTTTATATTTCTGATTTAATTTTGTACTTTTTATTTATATAGAGTTATTTTTCTTGTTAGGGCACATATTGCAATCTACAACTAATCATATATGTACTCGTGCACGTAGTTGTATATATGTCTCCATTTACATATGCATTTATATAAATATACATGCATGCAATTGACATATCCCTGTGTTATACAACTTTCTAGTACACATCTATCTAGATATTAGTTCATGTGTTAGATATCTATGCATATATGCATACACAATTCAATATTTACAACTACCTGTGAGTTGTTGTAAAGAGAATGTTCTTTTTATTTTGTTTACAATGTTCTTAGTGGATAGAATATCTTGACAGAGTTATGTGTAGATATATGTGTTGATGATGTTTTTGTCTATATGACTATCATGTCTGGCTAATCATCTAATGCTTACCAAGTGTTTTTCCTACTGCTTTGCAATCCCTAATGATAGTCACATGCTGGATATGCATGCAGTATGCTTCTTGTCTATAATGTATGTTGTGTATGTTAGGCAGCTGAACCCAAAACTCAACGCTCAACAATGTGTTCTTGAAACTACGCCAAACTACCCAATTATTTTGGTGAGTTTTAAATGGAAATTATTATTGCCTATGCAAAGTGATGCTTGTTTCCTATGCACATGCAAATAAAAAAACTCAAGTTCTATATATTGCGTTCTTTTCTCCAAGTGAGAGTTGATTATTGTTCTTTGTATTGGGTTATATTCTTCCCTTTCCGCTTTTATGATGTATGTCCTTCACCTTTATTCCATATCTATATAATGTAAAGCTATGTATCTTTTTTCCCATTTCTCATTTCACAACTCCATGTGAAATTATAGAAAATATATAATGTTCAATTCCATTGAATAGATTCACTCAGATGTAATAGTAGTGCCTTCAACATTTGCCAAAGTGGTGCACACTCAAAGTTAGTCCTCGGGGGTTTGGTCATAGCCAGTTATGCTTGATAACCTCATATGCTAGACTGCAAAGTAGGATTCGTTTTCTATGTGAAGACTCCAACCCACTCCATACACAATGCAATTCTACATTTAATTTACTTACTTTGTTCTACTGCAAGTCTATTGCCTCTCATTTGTAATTATTTCTATAAGTCTTTATATTTTGTGATTTCTTTGTTGTCTACTAATAAAAAAATTTGTCCTTTGTAGGCATTACCATGTGATTAGATCTTTTATTCACTCATTGGTGGGAAAAATGTTGGCCTCACCATTGATCATAACTTGGTGGATAGTTTATTCTCTTGCTTAGGGGTTTGGTGAGAGCACATGCTGATCCATGAGCCAATATGGTAGGGTGGAAATCGGGCCTTATTTTGTTTTCGGCATACTGTATTCTCCCACATACACCAGGTATGGATAAATTATAGTTACTCCATTCAATAGGACTATAGCTATAAGTTTGATCTTCCCACCATGATGGGTGTGATGCAATAAAATGGTCAATGTTGTGTGCTCCATTCTATTCTTCCATAATCAACACAATTAACTTCACAGTTTTTTGTAATTCACGCACACCATATTCCAGCTATAATGTGGTATTCTATGAACTAATATGTTAGAAAAAATACTAAAAAATAATGATAGTGACTCGAAAATGAGTGAAAATGGTCAAATAGATAATCATATCCTCATGTACACTAAATTGATTGTCATAAGCAATATTGATTTCACCATTGATCAAAGTAGTGGGTAATGTATATTCTTGCTCATAGGTTTTGTGAGAGCTGATGAGGCTCCATAACCCAGTATGGAAGGGTGGAAAGAATGCCTTATTGTCTTGAGTTTTATTTTATGATTTTCATGTACAGATTGCTATCCTTATGAGATAACATTTACAGAAAAATTCAAATGTTTATGATAAATTTGTGTACATTTTGTTAGGCACTGGAGAAAGAATAGAGGAAAGAGATAGCAAGCAGGTACACATGTAATTGAGGCAAGCAGCAAGAGGTGTATAGTTTTTATTCTTTCACCTCCATCATCTGCTTTGTCTTAGTTAGTTCTATAATCTCTTCATATTCATAGTTGCTCCAGAAAGCATGCTTCTCCTCTAGGAGAGATAATTTAACAAGTGAGATGTTGATATTCTAGTATAGTTGACAAACAAATGAATCAACTTTCAAACAACTATGAAGATAAAGAGATTTTAAGACTGGCTAATACAATGGGAATATTGATATCACCATTTATAAGAGTACTAGTGACCCAATATTAGAGAGCATGCATTAAAAGTTGTTCTTTATAGTAAGTAATTGCAATGGTCTACTAATAACTGATAATGTTGCAAGATGCAAAATGGTAGGGTTGAGAGCATGCCACCTTTCGTCTCTACACACCTCAATGCATTGCAACCAATAGGGCTAGCCTTTGGAGTAAAAGTTTTGCATTGGGATGTGGCTATCAGTTTTTAGATTTCTATTACAATGGCTATAATTGAATAAGATTGTTAATTTTATGTTGTTCATTCTATTTTTACATAATTGACATACTAAACCTCACAGTTTTATGCTATTTTTGTAGACCATATTCTAGCTATAATGGGGTATTTAATGGACTAATTTCTCCAAAACAAGCTTTCAAAATAATGATAGTGGTTGGGAAATTAGTAACAATTCCTAGTTACACAATCATATCCTAATTTACTGTATATATTAATTGTAGTAGGCAATATTTATTTCACTACTTATGAGAGTGGTGGGAAATGTATGCTTTTTCTCGGGGGTTTGGTGAGAGTCCACGAGGATCCATGACCCAATATGGTAGGGTGGAAAGCAAGCCTTATTGTGTTGAGTTTTATTTTATATTTCTTATGTACAATTTTATATCTTTTTGACATAGGATTCATTAAAATATCATGCTCTTTAGGTTATGCTTAGGAAATAGTGAAGTAGTTGATCTTATACACTTCATGTTAGATTCCATTGGGAATTGTTGATTATTGTTCTCTTGGCTAAGCTATAGCATCTGATTATTGAAAAAATCTTGTAAAAAAGGCTATGTTATTTCAATTTTAGTTGGAATTGTGTTGGGTTGTTGTCAATTCCTTCTTGATATATTTTTATACTTTGCATTTTGTGCTTGGATTTTCAAATTGCCTTGTTGATCAGCTCATTTCTGTTCTTGCTTGGGAGAGATAGTTCATTAACTTGGGTGTTAATATTTGAGTTTAGATGGTAATCAGATGGATGGCCTTTGTGAGCTAAGTTCAACCAACTGTGAAGATCAAGTGATTGTAATTGTGGTTATGAATCTACATCCTAGTTCTTGAACTCCCTTTCCCAAGAAAGAACAATTGATGACATTTCATGAGCCAATATGGTAGGATGGAGAGTAGACTTCCTTTTCTATGTCCAGACTTCAATTCATTCCCTACACAAGGTATGGCTAGATTTTATTTACTTAGTGTGTTCTATTGCAACTATATTGCATCATCTTTGTCATTAATTGTATAAGGCTTTACATTTTCTGATTTATTTATTGTGTACCGATGTTGTGTCTTTATCACACTAACACATTTTCCTTTTCCTTGCAGACCATGCTACAGCAATAATATGATGTTCCATACACTAATGTGTTACAAACAACCTTCCCGAATAATGTTAGTGACTGTAAAATTTAGCAACAATGTTCAAATAGACAATCATATCCTAATGTACTCTATATTGATTGTAATATGCAATATTCATTTCACCACTAATTAGTGGTTGTCAATCTATATTCGTGCTTAGGGGCTTGGTGAGGGTCCATGAGGCTCCATGACCCAATATGGTAGGGTGGAGAGCAGTCCTCATTGTGTTGACTTTTACTTTGTATTTTGTGTGTGTAGATTGCCATCTTACTAGCGTGGGGTTCACAAAAAAAATTATATGTTTAAGATTATGGTTACAATGGACTAAAATAGTTGACCTTATACACTTTATGTTAGATTCCATTGAGCATTGTTGATTAGTCTTCTTGTACTTATACTCTACATCACACAAATTATTAACTTGTTTCTAACCAAAATTCGTCTATGGTGCTTTGTTGGTGGTTGTGAAAGGATCCTTTATTTATATTGTTAACAATTGATGCAGTTGCAAAATCATGGGGTCTCATGTAATGATGAATACAACTAATACTATTCCACAATTATTACTTTCCATCTAAATGCACATTACTAATGTCATTAATTATTTAGACATTCAACCTTATCCATAATAATATTCTATTTTAATTAGCTAATGAAACTTAATGATATTGATATTATTTTTAGATTGATACAATGGTTAAATTATGGGGTGGGCTTATATAATAATGCAGTTGTCAAATTATGGGGTGTTCTTAGATAATTATGAATTTACTTAGTACTATGCCAGATATATTATTTCCTATCTAAATATAGATTAGTAATCTCATCAATTATATAGATGTTCAACCTTATGCATAATAATATTATATTTTGATTAACTGGTAAAACTTAATGATATTAATATTACTTTTAGATTGTTTTAAGTATAGTTGATGTAGCATTCTTTGTTAGTTGCTGGCTAAATTATTTTGTGTAGTTGTATAATGATGAATTCATCTAATTTAATGTCAACATTATTATTTTGCAAGTGATTGCACATTAGTAATGTCATCAATTTAGACATTGAATCCTATGCATAATAATATTATATTTTGATTGACTAATAAAACTTAATAACTAATTGAACGTTAATACAATTGTTCATCAACCAGCCCTCTATATGCGTATATATGTATAATCTACAAAGATATTTCCTCACCAACTATTGCTTGCACACTCTAACCATTATATACATGTGCTTCTTACAGCCCATTAGGGTTAACACCCTCCTTTCCTCCCCATTATAGTTTAAACTATAAGGGAACAAAGGGACACAATATTGTTCCCACTCAATCACTCTCATTATTGCACATAATATATTTAGCAAACCATTGTATTGTTTGCTAGATTGCCTCACGTATAACTATATTCTCTACATCTGCATATAGGTATTGTACCCACTCATGCCATTCACATTCGAATATTTCCCACATAAAGTGTTTGTACATCACTCCCCTTTCATGTCGTGCATCGCCTATTGGCTCATTGTTGCGTGTTACTACACGGAACTGCTAGTATTTTAAGTTTCAAAGAGAATGGTCAATTTAGTTTACCTAATTAAGCTTTCAATTTTTATTGTTTAATATCTTATTTATTAGGTATATAAGCCTTAATATCTAGATTGACTAGATTTTATGAGTAAAATTAAAAAATAAACTACAAAGGATTTTATTTAGCTATTAATATAGAATGTAAGAGATTATTATAAAAAATATATTTATTTAAATAAATATATAATTTATATAATTTATATGTTGGCGATAATTGGCCGTGGCTTTATTTTTTGTCAACTTTGCTCCAAAATTTTTGTCGACCTTCCTAGATTTCAGCCTTTCAGGCATCGGCATTAGACTTCAATGAGGAAAAAAAGTGGCAAGTTGGCAAGTTTAATAATATTAATAAAAAACACATAAATACGGATGGTGAGTTTGATGGGTGAGTAATTTTGGTATACACTTTGAGTTTTTTAGAGAAAACAGAGCGTCGCCATGCTGCTAGGTAGGGTTTGAATATTTGGAGCTAGAACCTCCTTGTGTTCGGTTGTTTCTGAGCGATTTCTTCTCTGTTTGATGTCAAAAATCTTCAAGGAATCGATGGTGAGTTTTCCCCAAAACTTTGAACATTTTCCTTCATTTTTGAAGCCCTTTTGAGCCTTCTTGGTTGTGGCCCATCCTAAAATTTTAATGCATTTTCTTACACTTGTAATCTTTGTTGATGCATTTTGGCTTGAGGCTGACATCAAGCACTTTATTGGATCTTTGGAGGCATTCTATGGGGAAGAACCATAGGTTTTGGGAGCATCTTCTTGGCACAAAAAATGTGGTGAGCTCTCCAGTATTCCAATCTCTGCACTTATTCTTATTATTTGTAGGAGAAATTGCTCTATTTGAGCCCAACAGTTATCACAATAGTGAGCATTCTTTTCTTGCTTTCCTCACATATTTTCCTATGAAAACCTCTTATATTCCATAGCTACGGCCTGAGAGATGTTTTGGGTAACTTTAATTTGTATGTAAGCATTTTATTTGTGTTTTGAATGTTTCCTTCACCTTTAGGCTGCGACTTGATGAAGGCACTCCTAGATATTTTATCATGTTTACAGGTCGAGCTTTTATGAAATCCATTCTAGGTATTTCATTATGGATATTCTGTGTCTCATTTTCTAAAATGACAAATAGAAAAAACCTTCTATGGTCATGGTCTCTTTAACCCTGTCTTAACCTTTTGTATTTGATGCAAAAGGAAGAGGTATGTAACCCTGGCCACAGTCTTATTCATGCTTATGGGTATTTCAATCTCCAATCAAGCTAGGTTTTTCTCCATCTTTCCTGAATATGATTAAAAGGGAGACAATGTCTCTTGATAAAAAGAAAGAAACTCAAAATGAAAGGTTGTGGCCTTCTGATATTCTAGGTATTTCACTTTCTTGAGCAATATTTGAGCATTTCTTTATTTTTGCGTGTAATGTGACACAAGATGTTGATTCCACCCTTTGTATTTAACCCAAAACTGGGTTACTTTCCTCATATAGGCTGCCATTAGCCGTTGCCACTAGGAAGTGGGCCACAAGAGCCTTCTTTAGAGTGATTCCCTTTATCAAGTTTCCCCTCCCATTTCAATTTTACAATTTAGCATTCAACACACCCATTTTCATTTATGCCCTAATTGATTTCGATTTGGTATTTATATGGCAGTATATATTGGAAACCAATGTGTATGCCCGCTAGCCTAAGCTAATGAGGGAGATCAAAGAAGTAATGACTAAGCATCCATGGTAAAACCAATTTTGAATCATTTATGTTCTATACTACTAGCAATCTAACTCCCAAGTTTTTGTGGTCTGGAGCATTCCGTTTCTTTTTTCTCAACATCACCTCTATTTTTTGTCAGGAATCTGATGACTAGTTCAGCTAACGAGGGTCAATTTTTAAGTCTATTGTTGAAGCTCATAAATTCCAAGAATGCTATGGAGATTGGTGTGTAAACTGGTTACTTGCTTCTCACCACTGCTCTTTCCTTTCCTGATGATGGAAAGGTATAAAAACATGGACTCTTCTGTTGTTTAATGGTCAAGAAGGGATGTTAAGGGAAGCCCTTTGTGTACACTATTATGATCTTCAAAGGTTGGAAATAGATTGAAATTTGTTTATTTTTCAATAGATGTATGCAAGAGGACTACTTGATAAATTCAAGATGGAAAATTGTAATTCAATGATGACCCCTCTGGAGGAAAATTTTGTATGGTGTTCTTGATAATTTTTAAGTAGTTGATTACACATATTCGGATTGGAGTAGATTAGTTGATAGCAAGAAATCAAGAACGAAATGCATCTTTAGACTCGAAACAACTACAAGACTTGGGTAAGCAATATGAATAGACAATTTTCTTTCTTTGATAGAAATGGAGTACAAGTCTATTGATTTTGCTGCATGAGAGGAGTTTGGCTAAGGGGGATCTTAGCTCATTTACACTTACATTAGGAGCAACCAACAGGTATATTGGAGTGCTCAAAATGGTCAAAAATCCAATTTTTTTTGCACATATCAAGCACATAGGGTTACATTAACATTTTTGTTAAGACGAATGCTAGTAAGCTTATATTTTCCAACTCAAGAGCAAGTGGCAGAAATGCTTACAAAATCTATCTAGATTAAACACTTTACAAAATTTGTGGATTAATTTTTTATAAATTCTCATATATAACCATTAAGGAAGGGTGTTAGAATAGTTGATGTAATGGTGATAAATGCAATTCATATGTACCTATATCATAAGCATACACTGACATAAGAAATAAGTTTCAGTATTAAAACAGTTTATTGTACCCTACCAAAAATACCAGTAAGAGAGTTCAATATTACCTTTGTAATTAGTGGTTAGTTGAGAATCAATTGGCAATCTCTTTCAAATGTATATTTCATTTATATCATCATTCGCTTATGAATATGATCTATCTTTTGTTGAATTACTCTTTAGTAAACTCAATTATACATAATAGTAATTATAATGAGATTCATACTCTAACATTAACTCAAACAAGATAAAGTAAATACAAGATCACAATGTTATTGATTCAGGCGTAAGGCCAACAAAATAACCTGATAACATGGAATTGCAAGACTTTGATTAAACCATCACCAACCGGCTGAAAACTGTGAATTAAATAAGTTGAGCCAGTAAAAGAATGATCACACACTACAGATTTAATCAATCTTCCTCAAGAGATACCGCCCTTCTACATACTAATAACGATCTGACTAGCAATCCCCCCCAGCCACTACAAAAATCAAATATATATGTCTACAATTAACTTTGGTTAGTGTGTCTATCTTTTGCAATGTTGCAGATTGAAATAAGTCTCTGGCAGTGAGCCATGAATTGCCAGTGTTCCTATTTTGTTATATTATCTAAATTGTCAATTATTCTATTTGAGATACTTGACTGGAAAATTTCAAAGCAAATGCCCAGTTGTGGATTTGTATCATTGTTGATTATTGATTTAATTTTAAATTTGGTTATCATTTGTTGAGGAAGTTGTATGTGTATGCAGATGTTGTATAGCTATCAAATTAATGCATTTGAAATCAGAAAAAAGAAATTTGGGAAACAAAGATATGGACTAATGACAGGTTAACATTTTTTTGTAGAAGACAA
>VDFB02180537.1:0-20118 GCA_007258455.2 Sequoia sempervirens
TTGAAAATCTCAAGGGTGGCTAAATTTCCCCTTTTTTCTTCAAAAATGTTTGTTGAGGTTTTGAGTTCCCTGGGGACATTTTGGTCATTTCAAGATTTTAGGTTCCCTCTAGACATTTGTCCAAATCCATTCTCGGTTCCCCTTTCCCCTTTTTCTTCCAAAATGTCTTGTCGGGGTTTTTAGTTCCCCAAGGACATGTTTCTTCCAAAATGTCATGTTGGGATTTTTAGTTTCCCAAAGAATTTTTTCTTCCAAAATGCCTTGTTGGGGTTTTTAGTTCCCCAAGGACATATTTTTTCCAAAATGTCCTCTTGGGGTTTTTAGTTCCCCAAGGACATTTTTCTTCCAAAATGTCTTGTCGGGGTTTTTAGTTCCATGAGGACATTTTTTCTTCAAAATGTCATGTTGGGGTTTTTAGTTCCCTAGGGACATTTTTCTTCCAAAATGTCTTGTTGAGGTTTTTGGTTCCCCAAGGACATTTATCTTCCAGAATGTCTTGTCGGGATTTTTAGTTCCCCAAGGACATTTTTCTTCCAAAATGTCATGTCAGGGTTTTTAGTTCCCCAAGGACAGTTTTTCTCAAAATGTCTTATCGAGGTTTTTAGTTCCTTTCAAAAATTTTCGTCTTTTCAGGATTTTGGGTTCCCTCTATCCAAATGTCCAAAATTCGTTATGCATTCCCCACTTTCACTGCCCAACAAATTTTCACGTTTCGACCCAAAAATCATCATTAATTTTGCAACAACTTCTCCAACTACTAGATTTGATTCTTGGAGCTACATGGATGATTTTAATGCATTTTTTAGCAACTTCAAGTGGAAAGAGGGTGCCCATGCTTCATTTATTGTTTTCAAATCACCTTTCTGTTAGAGGGCCATCCCTAGTCATGTTTGCTACAAATTTTGTGGGGTTTTTGATCTTCATTCATGGATTCATCATTGTGGAAGCATGACTATGATGTTAGGGCCATTATGACAATATTTTGGCTTGGGATTTGGATGGATACATATCTGCACATGATTTGCAGGGTTTTGGCTAGGGTTTCCTGCTTAGTCACATGCCCTTTTTCTCTCCTATGACTTGTAGATGATATAAATCACTTTTGTGCTCATTATAAAGGTTCTTCCCTAGATTTTCTCTAGCAAACTAATGCTACTTTTACATTTTGCAATTGTAAAATTGGCTTTCATGGCTCTGTGTTAATAAAATCACTATTTTTACCTATTCTCGATGCTTGTATCATGTGTAACATTTGATACCTCTATACATGCATAGGATTTATCATTTATGTAGCTTGTATGAATGTCCTAACTTGCTATAAGTGTTGATTGTGGGTGATTTCTATCCCTTTTGATCTTTCAGACTCCAACCTTCATGATTTCTTATAAAATTGATGAAATAGGGAACTATGTGAACTTCTTCAATGGTTTTGTTGATACTTTATGCAATCACAAGCAGGAGAAACATATTCAATCTTAGTGCATCACCATATTTCTAATTTCCAGCGTCCTCTTCTCCATTTTTCCTTCTACAGTTTGATAGATTAGGATTAGTGTAGAGTTATCCAATATTGGGTTGGACTAGTATTGTTGCATCTAGTTTTGAAAGGAATCCAACCTTCTTAGGAGATCTGACCTCATCTGCAAGGTCCCACACCTTGAGGTCAGCTCCATTGTGTCATTGAAATGTTGAACCTCATGTTTAGTAGGATGCGATTTCATGTGACAAAAAATAGTATTGTAGAGCTTGTTGTACTTGAAATAGCCAAATAGGTAATTTATGATAACTAAATTGAATTAATTTTCTTGCTATGTCATTTTATTGTCACATTGGTGTTTGAGTAACCAATTTTTGTTATTTCTACAAGTTTAACACATCATAAGTGCTTCTTTCTAGAAAAAAATCTCATTGAATGAAGCTAAGATAGTATGGATAATGGACTCTTAGGTATCTCTTAGTCTCCCCCCATACCCTCCTCTCAAATGACTTGGATACACACATACAAATTTAAATTATTTATGATCTTAATTATTTTACCAACAATTTATTTAGATATAATATCATGCTATCAAATTGAAGGAATCAACTAGTTTGTCTTATTATACTAAAATTGCCAAATCATATAGGCCAACATAGAATAATTATTAGAGAGGTGGGATATAGTTTGAAGGACCCAACTAATTCCCTATCACCATTTCTTTAGCCCCCAAACCAACTTTCTAAAATTCTTGGGTGGGCTATGGACAATATAACCCCCTAACTCCTCATGTTCAAGTTGATTGCCTCGTCTCGATGTTGAATTATCATGCTAGTGGGGGTTCTTCCTTCATTCGAGGGGTGGGAATAGAAAGGTCGCAAGATCTAGTGGTAATGAGGGTCGATAGGATGGTACACGAGTCTTATAATGGAATTAATAGAGATTTGTAGCACCATTTAGGTCCACCCAACTAGGATTCCTCCCAACTCAGGGAACTATAACTCCTCCCCACTTGGATATAGATTATGAACTCTTTTTAGTATCATACGAGCTCTTTGCAAAGTCCACAATGGAGTCTCTTCAACAGTTAAAAAATATATGGGCACAAGAGCATGAATCCTATGAAATATTACTAGATTCTTGAGAGATTGAAATTGGTTTCTTTCTTGAGCATTAAATATTTATTTTAACATAAAAAGGATTTTTAAATTCCCTATTTTAGGAAAATTTGGGTTGTTGATCCCTATTTTTTATGAGACTAATTTTAATTATTGGAGTACAAAAATGCAAACATTGTTAAAATCTAAGGATTTATGAGAAATTGTCAGTAGAGAGTAAGAAGAAACCGAGAATATCAATACATTAAATAATTAACAGAAGAGAGAACTTAAGGAAAATGGAAAAATATAATGAAGTGTTATATCTAGTTCATGGTGCTCTAAGTCAATCATTTTTTCCTAAGATAGGTGATTATGTACATTCAAAACATGGGCATAAACTATTCTTTTAAATGCACATCAAAGTGCTCACTCAACACAACTACAAACATTGAAAGAGTTTTGAAAATATCAAATTGGGTTTTAACGAATCATTAAATAAATATTTTACTATAGTTGAAAATGTGGTAAATCAAGCCAATAGTGGCATGGTGCGATGGTTAAGTTGTTGTGTTGTTAATCTTGCCATTAAGGTTAAAACCCCATTGGGGTGTAATTTTTGAGAATTTATAGTGGGGATGAGGTCCCCCATTTGTGACCTCACCAGTTCATAGCTTCGGGTCAAAAGCATTTACCCCTCTTAAAAAAAATGTGGTAAATCAAATGAAAATTCTAGGTGATAATGTAAACAATCATCATGTCATTGAAAAATATTGAGAAGTTTCCTTCCAAAACTTGACAATGTTGTTTTCACAATAGAAATCTCAAAATATCTCACAATAATGGAAATTAATGAATTAAGTGGCATTTTATTAATAGCTAAAGAAAGCATGAAAATATAGAAGAAATTCTAGAGAAATAATTTACATCTAAGATCAACATAAGGTGTAAAAAGAATATTTTTTCTAAAATTTATCAGAAAAATAATTTTGAAAAGGATTCACATCCTAAAATTGAGTATAGAGGAGAGTCTAGTAGCACCTATCAAGGAAGAGGTTATGATTTTAGAGGTAGGGGCCAATGTAAAAAGGATAATAATAGAGACAAAAGACATATGTATTAACAAATTTGGTCATAATGAGTCAAAATGCTAGCATAACAAAATTGCACATAACACTATATAAGGTAATTATTATGTTTATGTATTTCTTGCTTGAATACAAATGACAATGAAGACACTGTGTGGTATATTGATTCTATTTTCTCTTCACAATTGAATTCTAATGAGATTTTTTTTTTATCTAAAAAAAAAAAAAGAATTATTGTGTTAGAGGATAATTAATCATATGGAATTAAAGGAAAAGGAACTATTGAGGAGGCTAATTAACACAAACAAAATTAAGAATATTTCTGATACTTTATTGGTTCATTTTCCAAAAAAAAAATTGTTAGATCAATTGGCCAAAGCAAGAATATAATTACCAAGTTATTTTTGATAGGAATGAATGCATATAACAAAATAATGTATGCAATTATTGCATGATCCCACATGATAGGTGATCACATGATTCCTTGTTTTTCTTCAATTAATCAGGTATTAAACACAATAGACATGCATGATAGTCATCAATGACATCAAATGTATGGGAATATCAATTTCAATGGCTTAATTTTGCTTAAGAAAATCATATGGTTGAAGGACTCCAATTTATTAATAATAGACAATAAGTTTGTAAAGAATGCCTTTATATAAAATAACATAGAACTAATTTTCTAATTGGTTTGTCTAAAAGGGATATAAAACCTCTTGAGATCATTCATATTGATTTATGTAGTCTTATGAAAAATCTTTCTTTAGATAAATCTAAATATTTTCTTACTTTTATTGATGATGTTTCACATAAACCTTGAGTATAAAATTTGGTTGAATACTTAGAATTTTTTGGTAAGTGTGTTGAATATAAGAAGCTTATGGAAAAATAAAATTGGTCACTACGTAATGTTTATTAGTCATACAATAGAGGAGAGTATAAATCAAATTTATTTTTATATTTTTGTAGATAACATGGAATTCAGAGAGTTTACTACTCTCTTTATATTACAAAAAATGGTGTTGTTGAGAGGAAAAATACAAGAATTATGAAAATAGATAGAAGCATGATGAAATAAAATAACCTAGATAAAAAAAATTGGGTAGAGGTAGTCACTATAGTAGTCTTTTTTTCTTCATAAAATTCCTATAAAAATGGTTCACGAAATGACTCTTGAAAAAACATTACACCATTAGTTGCTCATACAAAAGTGTTTGGATGTGTTGCTTATACACATCTACCAAGAAAAAAGGAAAAATTTGGGTGATATGAGCCTCAAATGCATTTTCATTGGTTATGGCTCTAAAAATAATGCTTATTGATTGTATGTTCCTATCAATAAGAAATTAATAATAAGTAGAGATGTCATCTTTGATGAAAAAGAATAACATTTCCCTAATGAAAAGGATTAAAAAATTATGGTTGATTTAAAAGAGTCTAACCAACCTATGAATAATGTAGAAGAATGAGTCTCTCATACACTAGTGTTTGATGAATTAGAAGTAATTGATAATGTAGAATTTGAACCCTCAAATGTAGGGACAAGGAGATATAATAAATATCAAAGAAGAAATAGAATAAATCATCCTCCAACTCTCATGTTAGAAACTAATTTTGATAAGATGACAACAAGGTCCCATGCTAAACTTAACTATGCCATGACTTTTGATGAAGCTAGTGAGAAAGAAGAATGGGTTGCAACCATGAAGAGTGAAATGACATCCATTGAAAGAAATAACATTTGGGAGCTAGTGAAGTTGCCCTATTATAATGAAGTTGTAAGTATCAAGTGGATATATAAAACTGTATACGTTTGATGGGATTATTGACAAAAATAAGGCTAGATTAGTTGCAAAAGGGTACACTCAACATGACGGTATTGATTAAGTACTTAAAAAATTACTCCTATAGCAAGGATGAATACTATTAGATTTTAGTTTTTCCTTTAGCAACTCAAAATGGTTGGACTACTTATCAAATGAATGTTAGGAGTGCATTTTTGAATGATTATATTGATGAAGAGGCTTATGTTCCTCAACCACAAGGTTTTGAAGTAACTTCCAAACAACACTTTGTTTACAGGTTGAAGAAGGCCTTGCATGGTCTTATATAGGCATCAAGGACATGGCATTCTAGAATTGACTCTTACCTCAAAAAGGAAGGTTTTATCAAGAGTCAATTGAATCCTAATCTTTACATCAATAATTTTGGTGAGAATATTCATATTCTTGTTCTCTATATGGACGATCTTATTTACACTGAGAATAATTCTTCTTTGTTTTCCAAATTTATAATAGCTATAGTTTTAGATCTTCTTCATATGAAGAAGAATAATAAAAGTATGTCTTAGATCTTCTCTAGAGGTTTCATATGAAGGATTGCAGTCCAATGGCCTTTGTACCTATTGAAGTTGTACATAAGTTGTCCACTTATATTAATTCTACTTCAAGGAATCCCTCTCTCTATAGACAATTGATTAGTTGTTTGATCTATTTGACTACTATCAAACTTGATATTATATGTGTCATAGGCTTGGTATCTTAGTTTTTGCCAAAACCTAAGGAGACATATTGGAGTGTTACTAAAAGGATTCTCAAGTATCTTCTTAGGATATTACATTATAGTCTTTATTTTCAGCATTCAAAGGGTTGTTTTGATATACTTATTAAAGAAGGTTCTATAGATGATCAAAAGTCTACTTATTATTATAATTTCAGTCTTAGTTTCATAGTAATTTCTTGGATATCCAAAAAACAATCCACTATATCTCCTTCTATTGTAGAGGTTGAATACAAAGTTGCTACCTTCACTACTTGCTAAACAATTTTGTCGAGGAGATTGTTAAATGATATGAAGCAAATCTAGAATGGTTCCACAATGATGTATTGTGATAACCATAGTACTATTTAAATGAGTACAAATTTAGTGTTTTTCAATAGGACTAAGCATATTGATATTCAACACCACTACATCTATGAGTTGATTCAACAAAGCTTGGTTGAACTTGTCCATTGTCCTAGTGAGACACTACTTGTTGATATCTTCACAAAGCCTCTTTCTCGTGATTGATTTCAGCCACTTCGAGCTTTGCTAGGTGTTCTTCCAAATGTTCATTATAGGGGAAAACATAAGATAATGAACATTCATGGTATATTTCTATGATTAATTATTTGTTTGTAGACAATCGTAGATTTTAGTTATCTTCTTAAATCTGTACATATACAAAACTTTATTCTCAGAATTCAAAAAAAAAACTTTGCAATCTTTTATCATTTCATTGTATAATTGTTGATGAATGATCTATACATCATCATAATTTAATTTGTTGCTCTTCTAAGTTCCTTCAATTGCTACAATTGTGACATGATCCAAGAAGATGAAAAGAAACACATTCCCAACTAAAATATTTGCTCCTAAACAAATACCACCTTTCCTTAAAATTCCAATATAACCACAATACAATACAGAAAATGAAAAGAAATATACAAATTAATGTTAAGTTCAGTTGCATGAAATTAACAGGGGATTGATTTCTCATCTTTCATAATAATTCTTCACTTCCTTATAGTGGACGAATTTCTCATCTTTAATAATAATTCTTCACTTCCTTATATACAAAGATAGAAGCGTAGTATGTCAGGTAATTTTGTATAGAGTTTGTACTCTTTATTTTATCAGTTTGTTATTTTACTTCACTGATTTTGCCAAATGGCAGATTTTATATTAGTTTTTGTGTTTTGGTGGCTTGTTAAACTTTTATTGCCTGCTCATCCCTGCTGGAATTGATTAGTTGAAATTATGCAACAAACAATTTCTATGGCAGCAGTTTGCCTCAAACAAATGTGGAGAGCTGTAACCGTCCATGCCAGTTACATCACCATCAGGAAGAGGTGGTGAGAGTAGGAAATAAACCTGAAATTTTTTCAACATCATTTTTTAAAGAGATTTGCACTCCATTCAAATTTTAAAACAATTCGTTTCTCTGATATGATCATTAAATGTTTGGGTGGTAAACCATCATTTATTTTGTGAGTCATTGTGCTATGCCAGGGTCACTTTAAACACCTATTTATTTGGTGATACCTTTTTAACATGTGAATGCTCTTTTGATTGGTTAAAATATTGAATGGAAATAGTTTACAAATTATTTAGGGCAACAAATTGTTTTTCTTTATAGATTTTATGAAAACATGGATAAATATTTATACTTCTTTTTTCTTTGTACAATGCATCTGGTGATCAGTGACGCTGGTCACACTGACGCGACACGCCCTCTAGTATCACGGGACGGGGGAGACGACCTCTTACCTACAACAAGATCGAACTAGACCCCCCGACCCAAATATTTATACTTCTTGAAAATAAAGATGAATTTTTTTTTTTAGTTTTTTATTATAATCTTATTGATAGTAAAACTGTCCCTTCATCTTCTCTACTTTGAGCATAATCACTTATACACTCACTCACTTTCTACCTCCACAGTCATCTTTACCTCCTCCACAACCACCATTGTCTCCACCTTCACCACCTTCTTTGCCTCTGCTACCACCTCCTTTAACTCCACCCAAACAAAAACCCCCCGAGTTGGTCACCAAAGGTGGGATCAAACCCAAAGCTGGTAAGAATAATAGGCCAACACTTATAGTTAACTCTCTTTATAACTCTGCAACAACGTGGGCTAGGACCAGTAGCAGCAATTATAAACTGCCCTATTTCTCTTGTACAAGGCCTTAACTGATTCACAGACCCCAAACATCCCAACTGCCCCTGCACCAACCAAACCTGGCTCATTGCCATTAAAACATCACCACCCACAAAATAAATTATCATTTTTTCTCTTACAATTGCTTCCATTTTTTCTTTTCTTTAGGAGCTTCTCCTGACCAGAACTATCAAGGGGGTGTTAATATATAGGAGAAAAATCAAGGTGGTTTATTATTGTACATCTTAGCATGGATGCCATCTCTCGTTACTTCATTGCTAGATTCTTATTAATAATAACTGTGTCTGCCACATGGTCTTCTCTCTTGTAACTTCATTTGTAGATTCTTCTATAATAAAAACTATAATATGCCACATATTGATATCTTTCATTGTTCATTGTTAGATTTTTCTATGATTAATAACTGCATATATACTACTGTCATGTGGCTGTTGATGCTATATAAATCTCTTAATTAATTTCATTTACTCATGATTTGATGGTGTTTCTGAAACTTTAATTTCGTTTTTTTCCAAATTAATTTCGAATTTATGAAAATATTATTTTGAATCTTTATAGTTATGGTTATGGTTTTGTTCAGTAAGGTGGTTGTGAATGCATATTGTTCAGCCATCTTTGACTAAAAATGGTCACTGTCATGCTTATTTTTTTTCTACTATGGATTTCAAATGTCATTTGTTGAAAGAATACTCTATAAGTAAATAACAATATTTTAATTAAAATTTATATTTTTAAAATTAGTATAATTGAATTTTGAGTTATTTATTTATCATTATTATTTTTATATAATATAATTATATCTTGTGTATGTTTTTAAATCTTTTAAAAATAAATAATAAATTATAGTTTTATCAAATTTTTATCATTTAAATTTGTTTTTATATTATAAAATAAAAAATGGAAAAACTGGAAAACAAATAAAAATTGTCTAATTTAGTTGTCATAGTTTTAGTATCTAATTTTTTTTATAATAATGGTAATTTTTTTTAAAGGAATACATAGCTAAATATTGTAATAGTGAAAATTGTATGTCTTGTTCTTTTTTTTTTTCATTTCGAACTCATCATAATTAATCTTTATGCACTAACTAGTACATAAGTGTCATATTTCTTTGTAAAGTTGGCAAATTTTATGAGCTTTAATTGATCCCAACGTCTACATCTCAAACCCTCAAAGTTTTCTAAATGGTCATGTTAAATTGAAATCATGGTGCAAAATTTTGCAACATGAAATATACCCCCACACTTAAATTTAAGTTTAAAATTGGGTTTGTTCCTTCCTCTTCCTATTAGTCATTACCTATTGACTTGGGCACTAAATATCTTAAATTATACTCTAGGGTGTTGCATAAAAGGAGGATCCCCAATTCATTTTAACACAACTAGAATAAAAAATTAAGAAAGATCCATCTAGATATCACTCATCACTTGCTTTGTCATTCAAAGAGCTCATCTAATCATTCACTGTTATATCATCATTTGCATACATTTCAATAGATAGGCATATAGCACAATTTCTTGCTATGTTTGATCTTTGTTCACAAGTCATTGAGTTGATATCCTTATGTGGGTTTAATTGAGGAGAATGTGAGAATCGCATAGAAAGCTCCTTAGAGGTGTTTCTAAACATTATTTGTTCCTTATTATGATTCTATAGATAAAGGAAAGGTGAACTAGTTTTCAAACTATAATATTTACTAGATAATTTTTTTGTAACACAAGTTAATTCTACACACATAGCTTAATCTCACATAACACAAGTCAATTCCACAAACCAATAAATTGAACTAGATTGATTTCAAGCCTCAATTTAACTCTAGATCCAAACAATGTTTAGTTCATTATTTGTCCAAAAATTATAAAGTTGGATTTAATAGATATTGAATAATATTATTTTGGGTCACAAAGTGATAATTTACAATCTAATTCTACCAAGTCACACCTATAACTCAATCAACCTAACCCTTTTTTTTCATGTTGCAAAATATGCCCATCTAATTTCAATTTACTATCTTAGCTCATAATTCCAAGCTATTGATTGCATTTAATTGCCACATTCAATTTAGTAGTCCTAGATATTTTTTAAAAATAAATTATTTTTATTTTAATGAACTTGATAGATCATACGCCCCCTTTTAAGGTTTTTGACCTAGGATTTTGTTTCTATTTTTTTTCCAAGTTTGAGACTCTAAATTTTTCATATTTTATATTAGTACTCTTCCCTTATTATTTTCTTGTGTTTTCCTTTAAGATTTTAGTATTTTTGTTTATGCTAATTTTTTTACTAATATCATTATTTTCTTTTGAGAAAAAGACATCATATCAATCCTAATATGACCTCTCATTTAGCTAATCAAGATACTCTAATAGATTCTATGGATCCTAAACCCCATCAAGAGAATTGTAATGCTCCTATGAGTAACAACTCTAATCATTATTAGGATTATTGACCATGATGCACATGTGGATAAGCAAGAGTTTTTTTCACTATAAAAATAAGTTTCAAGACCTTACTAGTGCTATATCAGCTACAACATACTTAGTCAATTATTTATATAAAAAATTTCTCCTTGGTGCACCATTTGGTATATTGATTCTTCAAAGCATTAGGGATAAGATCTTACTCCTAATTCTTTGCATGACACATCTTCCCATTCCTATATTGAACCTTCACTTACTATTGTCACCCCTCCCACTTTTGAGATTCCTTATAGGCCTTTTAACATGACACACACATCACATGTTCCTTCTTGTCATATTATAACAATGTTCCATTTTCATTCACTTGTGTAAATTCCATTTTTATTTTACTAGTATTCCACCACTTCATACCTTAATACATTTAGTTATGAAACTAGTGTTATTCCTATGTCTCATCTTATTGGTATTCCATTTTCATCTTTTCCTTATAGATTTTCTTTTCATTCTTTGTATCTTTTTTCTTGCCCTATTATTCCCCATTCTCTTTATAGTCCATATTTTGTTTCACATTCTTGTACCACTAGCCATTCCTACCTCTACGATACAAGATGTACAAAATCCACATCTTTAAAGTTCTATGTTTTCAGCCAAAACATACATGTTAACATAATTTGACCTAAATAAAAGTAATTTTCTAATTCCTTATGGGAAAATATGCGTATTATGGTGAAGTTTGGTGAGGATACTATTTTATAATTTTTTTCTATATACCTTTTTAATTACTTTTTAATTGGTCCTTATTGCTAATTTTTAAAACCTTTCGTATAGAAACAACATAATTTGAGATAAAATAATCATAAAATTATTTTTTTCAATGTGAAAAGAATTATGTCTATATTGATCACATATAGTTTTTTTCAAAAAGTTTAAAAATCAAATATAGTTATTAAAAAAATAATAACACATGAAAATTCAAGTTTATGAACCACTTTCCTCAAAAATTAATTAATGAATATAAAAAAATATGTCTCATCATAAAAAAATACATATATGAAAACTAGGAATTGTCATCTATATTGAATTCCAGTTTTATCAATATTTTTTTAAAAATCAGTAGCCATATTGCTAAAGTTATCTTTTCTCTTGTTGTTTTCATGACATTGTACTTGTAGGTTCAAGGTTGAGGTTTGGGTTTCAAACCTAAAACAAAAGAAAAATCACGAGTTTCAAATTTAAATTTTATGAAATGCGTACCCACTCCAAAATGTGTACCCATTTTAAAAAGGAATGGATATGAGATGTAAATAGAAATAGTTGCCCATTTCAATTTTAAAAAGGAATGGATATGAGATGTAAATAGAAATAGTTGCCCATTTCATTTTTTTATATTGATAATCATTTACAATTATTTTTTTCTCATTTGAGCATCAACAAGAGATCAACATAGGCTCATTGTGAGCACAACCATGAAATTAATACTAGCTCCTTTTGAGCAACCACACTAGAAATAACTAATTGAAGACCAAAAGTCACCACTTAGAATTCCATCTTAGATGTCCCTTTGGGATTCAAACTTGGGTCTCCACATTGAGAATTCAATGCTTTAACCAATTAAGCTCAACCCCTTGGACATTGCCCGTTTCATTTTAAAATAGGTATCTATTTTGAAAACCTAAATGGATCTAGGTTCAAGACACCGATCTTAAATAGGTACCCATTCTTATCAGGATTTTTTCTACTCATGAAACTTGCACTAAAAGTGGAACCATTAGCTTGCACTTGATCAATATCCTAGGCCACCAAAAGTAAAGTGGCAGAATTAGGAGGATGTACCAAACTAATTCAAAAATTAGACAAAGAAGCAACATAAACTAAAGGTTGGTTCCACATGTGTTGTGTCATTTTGTCCAAAGACCTTAGAAAAGGAGCACTAAAAGAAAGAGTGAACAACAAACCCCTCATTGATCCCCATAAATAAAAAAATTGGAAGGATATTAGAATCATTTCTACATTATATTGTTTTGGGTAAGATATTTATTTTGACAAAGTAGTCAAAGAAAGAAATTACATTTATTTTATTTGAATATATATTTTTGTAAATAATGAATATTACCTCTAGTATTATATATATATATATATATATATATATATATATATATATATATATATATATATATATAGCTAATTTGTAACAATCAATTTTTTTTGTAATTAACGTGAAATGGGTAAATTGACAAGAGAGAGGATAGGTAACAAGGATCAAAGCTATCCCCCTGACCCTAGTTGGCTTAAACTCAAATTTGATGGTTTTCAAAAAAGGGAAATTGAGTCAAGAAGGAGTGGGTTGTATCCTAAGAGATCATAGGGGCTCATTGATATTTTCTTATATTGTCATCTTGGGCATCCAATCATCTAATTTTGCGAAGGTGGCTATCACTTACCATGACATCCAACTGACTAAACAAAAAGGATTTACTAAAGTTCTTATTGAAGGAGACTCTAAAAATGCAATCATGATGTTGAATGGGGAAGCCACTACTAGTTGGTCTCTCAAAGATCTCATTTAGGAATCATGTAATGACATGATGAGCTTCGAGCAAAGTAAATTAATGCATGTTTTCCATGAAGGTAATATATTTGATGGAAAACTTAGGGTCCTTTGTCCAAACTATTAAAGTTTGGGATGCTATAAATCTTCTTCCAGAGCATGTGAGATCCTTGATCATTGATGAATCATAATTTCTTACCACCTTTGTAAGATAATGATACGGGAATACCCCATGAGTGTAAGGATCACACGTACACCCTCAATTGCTTTGGTAGTTATGAGATATTCCCACCCTTAGTTCCGTATAGTAAGATATTTTTTACCTTTCCTCTCCTTTGTGTGGTAGAATTTTTTGGAACCTAACTTTGCTGGTTTCTCTTTGTTATCTTGTCACTAATTTGAATGTTATGGGTGGAGATTTGGTCTAGGAGGAACCTAACAATTGTGAAAGCTTGAAGAATGACATAGAAGGAAAATCTTGCCCCATATATTGAGGTGATGAAAGGCCATGACCCTGCCCTCTTGGTGGATTTTTTAATTTCTTGGAAAGACATCCTAGTTGATGTCAAGGGCATCTCTTTTTTGGTTAACATTGAACTTATCTTGATTACTACTAGTTTCTCCTTGGAAGGCACATATTTCCCAAAAAATCCCAAGGGGAAATACCGGAAGAACATGGAAAAATTCTTGAAGAAGGGCAAGAGGATCAATCAACTATAAAATAGGTTTAATAGAGAGGACCTCCTAGGGGTTTGGAAGAAGATTGCAAAAGTGCTTATGAGGTATGTTACTCTCGAGGGCCAGTATAAAAGGTCCCATTCTCAACTATTCCCTATGCTTAACCATTTTAGGCATAATGTGAAAATGAACTTCTCTTTTTGGATTAATTCCTCATTAGAGTAGTCTGTGAAAGTTATGCTTAACAAAGGTAAGTCCCTTCCTCTCCATTAGGGCTTAATATACCATCTCTACTAGTTTAATCTATCCCTTACCCTGGCTATCTCCACTCTTCCACTAACATTATTGACCCCTTCCTTATCCATGTGAGAATGAATTCAAACATTATTGTTAAAATTTTTGGTACTCCTTTCTCTATTTTTAAAAGCATCCCCCTCCCCTTGAGCAAGGAAACCTAGTCCAACCCCCTCACCCCTCTAAAGGAAAAACTCTGGCTACTAATTCCCATGTTTCCTTAGGAAAGAAAGAAGTTTATTTTGTGGACCCCCCCAGATATCTATCTCACATGACAATTCTGCATCGACTTGGTATCCCTCCCTTGATGTTAATATTGAAGACTCCCTTTTTAACTCCCCTCCCTCCCACAAAATCTCTAGCAACCCACCTCCCTCTCCTCAAAATGAGGACTTACCCTCTCGGGACATAGTTGAAGATCCCTTGACCTCTCAAAACCCACCTCCTACAAGAAGTGTGCTTTTCTCTGTGACAAGGTTAATGACTTGTGCAAGCCCATCAATATCTAAAATGAAATCAAATGGAGTCTTACACAACTGCTTATAGCCAAGAAAATTATTCAAACTCTAGAGTCTATTATTTTTTATAAGGTTTTATAGTGGCCTAGAGAGGAGGTGGATGAGGAGCACTAGGATCTAATGAAAATGATGGAGCTGCTCTTTGATAATTGGGTCAAGCTTAAGAAGGAGGTCAGGAGCTTAACGAAGGTGATCGAGTCATCTGATGATCGTTTAAAATTGGAAAAGGTGGTTACCATTCTTCAAGGTAACTGAGACAACATATTGTTTAATTTGTAGGAAATCATTGATATAGCAAGGAGACTATCAAGAACACGATGGTGACCACTCAAGTTTTTCAACAAGAATTAATGAAAAATCCCGCTAAGAGGGAAAGGGATGAAGCCTCTCTTGCTCCCCATTCTAGATTCAAGAAGAAAAGAAAATCAAAAGAGTATACCCAGCTTGCCACTCTAGAGAAAAATGTTAAAAATAGTCCCAACATTCTATCCTTTAAGGACAAGTTGGAGTTCCTTACCAAGGAGTGGTAGGCCATCAAAGGCCTTCATCTCCTCAAAGACCAACAATTGATTTGTTTGTGTTGTTGGTCTTGGGATGGTCTTGTTTGTGCATCTACTAGTAGCTAGTATTTTTGTTTAGTGTTAGTTTATATTGCTTTTCTATTATCTTAATCCTTGTGAGACTCCTCTCTTCTACTTCAATGGCTAGTTTGTAATGGTTTTATTCCCTTCTCATTTTATCTTATCAAAACAATGATCAGAGCTCTCATAGTTTGTGTGGAAGGTGAAAAATTATTCTACTATGTATGCCTTTTGGAACTTTTTTTCTAGTTCCAATTTGATTTGGTTTTATTTGTATATGTAGAGGTCCATTGTTTCTTGCTTTCTAGGTTGTTGGTATGCTTGGTGTCGGGTATTTGTTTATTATTTTTGTTATTTTTATTTTTTTGTAGTCTATGTGGATCTTGCTTTTGTCACTCTTGAAAGACATATTGTACTACTATTCCTTGAGTTTCGTGGTGCAAGTAGATTTTATTTTGGTTCCCTTTTATATTAGAGATTGATTTTAATTACCTCATGTTGCCAACAAATAATGTTTATTGATTTGGTAGGGAAAATTAATAGATATTGGTATCTTTTCCTTCAATACTAGTAATGACAATGTTGATATCTTAGCTAAGGATTTAATTATTGAAAATATGGAGTTAAGTTTCTTGTGTAGGAAGAAGTGACAAAAAAAATTATGTTAAAAGGAATCCCTCGATGGAAATACTTTGAAATATTTTCTTCTGCATGCTTTACTATTGTCTCAAATATTAATAGTAGAAGAGGATGGTTGAAGGTGATTGTGACCTCAAAGGTAAACAAACCAATGAGGGAGGACATGGTAATATATCTTCTCACCTTGGTTTTCTCACCATCTCTCCCAATTTTGATATGTTCCATGCTCTAAATGAAGAGGAAAATAAGTTGAGCAACATAGCTATATTTTTGGTTTTTCTTAACAATAATTTGCACCCCTCAAGGAATTTTTTTGATGATTGGCTAGGTAAAGTCTAGGGTTAAAATTTGGGGTTATATGTTAATTTTTGTAGAATGATTTAAAAAGGGCTTTAAGTAATTATTTGAATAATGAAATAATATGTAGAAAATAATTCTAAAGAAAGAATTTTAGAATATTGGACAATTTGTGTTTAGAGCCCTGCCATGGTCTTTGACTCCAATCCAAATATATTTTTAGATTATTTGGCCCCAAGGTGGATTGAGATTAAAAATATGGCTTCTCAATTGTGAAAATTTATTCCATAGATTTTGAAACCACTAGGTGAAATTTTGAAAAATAAGGAAAAATGGGAATACTTCCCCACCTTAATGCTAGGGTTCTTATCTATGTGAAGCCTAGTGTTGAAATCCTTGAAAATTTAGAAATATAGATGCAAAATTTGGTTGTGTTGTACAATCTTGAATTTTTTTTGGGGGATTAATGTTTATTTTCTTTGTAAATGAAATGGGCATCAAAGAAAATATTTCCCAAGGTAACCATTTTTTTCTTCAAATGATGTAAAAAAAGATAATAGAAAAATCCCTATTGATTAGGGAAAAAAAGCAAGGAAATGGAGCTTGAGGCCCCACAAGCTAATAATGTGATAATGAAAGTAATAGAGAAATGGGAAATAATAGTTTAAATCATGAGCCCCAAGTTATTCAAGAATTTTTGACTTTGCTCTAGAATTATCCCCTATTGGAGAGGAAGAATATGAAATTACACCAATTAGAAGAAACCCTACAGAGGGGACTATTGTCCCTACTGGTCTTCCCAAACTAGAGGCCAAAAAAATTCCTAACAATTGGCTCTAGGGAAAATAAGAACTCAAGGGGCTAATAAAGCCTCCAAGTCCTCATAGATACTACACAAAACAAATGGAGCCATGGAGGTAGTAAATAATGAAAAAATTCAATACCTCAATTCATAAAGTTAGTGAATAGTGATAAAGAATGATAATCCCCTCTTTTTAAAATAGGATGGAGACTAGGGTGATAAATTCCTCGCGAAAGATAATAAAAAAGGAAGCCTTGAAAATAGGAGGTGGGGGACGAGGGGACATAAACAATATTAAGAAGGTCAAATAAGAAAAAATGCCAATGCATTTTGATAGATTGTATAAAAATCAAAAGTAGAGTGCTTCTCCCTCTTCCTCTAAATGATTTTGTATTGTGTAAGTTGGAACATTAGGGTCTTGGAATCAATTGATAGGAAGTACCTCCTCAGGTCTTTCTATACTAGGAAATCCAACTTGGATATTCTATGTCTTTAAGAGGTAAAAGTTGTTGGTTTTTAGTTGGACCATATTCTAAGTTTTATATGTAGAAATTCTATCTCTTTTTTCTACTAAGAATGATAGAGGTAAGGGATGTGTCTCCATCCTTATTAATGACTCATGAGCTTTGTCAATGGTTAGATATGAGGTTTCCCCTATAATAGGATGGCGTGGGTCATCTTGAATAAAGATGGAGTTGAATTTGGTATATTTCTTTGTTTATGCATCAAACAATTATAATATAGAAGAATAATGTGAAACTAATGGTACATCACCTCCCTAAAATTCCCTAGATTTTAATGGGAGATTTTAACATGGTGAAGTATAAAGAGGATAAAGAAGGTGGTAAAGAAGCCATCTATTTTTCTAGTCCAAAATGAAAATAATGTTCAACATTAGGGATCCTATTGAAATGAAAAAGAAAAATAGGAAATGAATTTGGTTTACTTGGAGCAATAACAAAGACTGGGAAAGAGATTCTTTTCTATATTAAACATATTTTATGGTAATTTTGATTACTTTAAATTTAAAGAGGAGGCCAATAAATACCCAATTCAAGTGATTCCATATATGATGTCAGATCACTCCCCTATTGAAACCTAGATTGACATTAAAGGCAACAAGAATATTAACTCTTGTAAGAAAATAGTTATTCAAGTTAAACACTTCTTTATTAAAAGATAAAAGAACATGACATGTATTTATTGTCTATTTTTAGCTACAACTCAAAACAATAGAGCTGAATTGCATTTCTCATTGAAAGGTACAAAATTTCTACTAAAGTATTCATTCTATTCCAGAATCTGATTACTTGCGAATTTTCAGTGTTATTATGCAAATTTTGTAATAGAAGAAATCATTAAATTGCATAGTAATGTTGCTTTATTCATATTGTAAAAACCAAAGTCCCACACAAGTCGTGGGAGTAACTTAATTTGATTTTCTTAATCAAATAATGAATACAAGGAAGAAATGTGCACAACACAACTAAAGATAATATAGTATAAGGGAGAATGTGATTCGTCATTGCTAGAATGATGAATTGTTCACATTTGATCTCTTCGTGTGCCTCCAAGCTGCAGTAGTTCAGTTGAGATGCATGCAAGATTGTAAAAGATGGTGTTAGAGCAATGATAAATCACATCCTACTTCATGCCCATATTACCAATAGAAATGCAATGCACATCCAATCAGGTATTCACCAAATGATTAAGTCATAAAAAAAATAGATGTTCAACGAGCACGAAGTTCAATGGAAGCTTTCAACTTCAATTATTTTGCTAATTTGTTTGTTTACTGTGCAAGAATAGGTATAATCAAATTATTTCAATCAACAAATATTGTTGTGAGTGGTGAGAAATGTGGCTCCCACAAAGGTTGAGCCCAGCTCATAAACAATAACGTGGGACAACAGTATGGAATAAAGATAATCATCATTCTCCATGAATGAAGTTCATGAAGCAGCCTTTAATTTAAAACAATGAAAATAGATTGAGCAAAATATCCTATTGCTCATCATTCAAAAGGAACAATCAAAACATGTTTGAAGGAGCATAATCAACTACATGCATCATTTCAGTTTCAACTCTACTTTATTTACATTGCATTCAAATAAGTATGGAGCCCCTTTATACTAAAGGGAAAAAAAGAGAATTCAAGCATTAAATTGTTTCTTATAACTTCAAAGTAATGTATAAGACAGTCCAATACAAGAGTTTTAGAGGACAACCCTCAATCAAGACAAAAAAAGGCAACAATATCTCTCAGTGAGCAGCAATAAATTCTTGAGAAATGAGCACTATCGCATGCTAGGAACAACAATACAATGGTATAGAATGTGAGAGCAGTCCTTATGTGTTTATAAAGTGCAAAGCACAAACATAATTTACACAACAAAATCAAGAGAAGAAAGCTTTCATTCTGTTGAATTGAAAACTCCATTTGCAAAATAGAAGAATATATCCAGATAGAGGAAGTACAGCCATGGCTGTGAGATCAAACTTGAATTAGCATAATCATGGTGGCTTTCAAATCAAAAGAGTATACATAAAATAAAGCAATTAATCTTCAATTCTCCACAAGAAAAGGAAAAATATACTCTTTCATTTTATAACTTCTTTGAGTTTGAAGCAAGCTTTTAGTTACATAAATCTGAATATGGAGATACAACCAAGAGCAACCTGTAGAGGCTATATGCAGTGAGAGACCAAAAACCCATTTCAAGAAAGGGTTAAAGAACAATGGAGTCACAATGTCAAGGACAGATTGCATAGAGGAGTAGCAAATTGCAAGTAATGTTTTTTTCATAAGCTAACTCAAATCCTGTTAGAGACATAATCAAAAGGTTTTAGATTATCAACAAAGGCATTGCCTTGAGTGGCTAAGGAAGTATAACTGAATTTATGAGTTTGCATTTTGAAATCTACAAAGCTTCAAGGGATTTCAAAACTCAAA
>VDFB02180540.1:0-19691 GCA_007258455.2 Sequoia sempervirens
AATTTTTTTTCTAGGAGGGTTGTACACCCCCTAGCTATGTAGGCCATATGGGTACGATAATTTTTTAAATTAAAAAATATATATTAAAGTGCTTTTAAGTGCTTAACATTTTATTAAGAGCCTATGGCTAATATGCAAGCTCATAACCTAAGATGCTGAGGCCAATGGATTAAAATTCACTCACAGCCTTAAGCCACCTATGATGGTAAACCACCTGCAATGGTATATAAACCACGACCTAGAGTTTTTAAACAATGACCTTCACTACCCATAAATTTCTAGGACTACCCTAGCACTGCTCCTACACCATCCAATGGACACCTTTGCTAGTAACACAACCCATAGGCCACTTAAGGGCCACCAAGGCCCTCATATAGGTCAAATTGGGCCTTTCTTCCAAAATTTCATAATGTTTCACCACAATGTCCATTTTTGGTGAATGATATATCAATGAAAAGGTAAAGACAAGCACTTTCCATCTGTAAAGGTATTGAAAATATTTTTTTCCTTTTTTTACTAGATATTGCAAGTTGAGGTTGTTTGTAGCATTTACATTGAACATTCCATAACTTTCACCCCAAAGATTCAATTTTTAAAAATTAGTAGGCATTGGAAAGGTATTGAAGAGCACCACACAACCACAAGACCAATTTTTGTATATTCTTATTAGATTCACTTTGTAGTGGAATTTGTAATTTTGGCCATTGTGGGCCTATTAAGCTTTATTATAACTTGGAAAAAGCTTTTTAAATACACTGAAATATAAAGTTCCAACCTTGTAATATTTTTGGGGGTTATTCTTTATACTAGTTCAAAGGGTGGAGGTGTTTTGGCATTCTTTTGTTCTCTTTATTTCAACACTTCTTTCTACATTTCTACATCATGATTCAAACAAAAAGTCCTATTCTACTTGCTTACAACTATTTTTTAGTGGAAATCTTGCATGAAAATTCACTTAAGAAGTCTTGGTTTGCATAGGATAACAATCAGACTAGAAATTGAACCTGCTAAATATGAAGAAAATTGTAAGTGGTTTAATAGATGTGATGAAGCATATGGAGCTTTGATTTTATTTGTTTCTCTTTATTTTCTCTTTCATATTGAATCTTTTAATATGTCAAATGAAATATGGACTAACTTAGAAACACTATTTGGAACTCAACATTCTATGAGGGTTCATATGTTGAAAAATGAAGTAATCCTCGTCTAAGCCTATACAACTTCAACACAATTTTAGGATTTCTTCACAAAATTGAAATCAATAAGGATGTAGTTAAAACAATGTGGAATTGAAAAGAAAGATGAACAATTGATTATTATATTTCTCTCTAAGCTAAGTTTTAAATATTTAGTATTTTTTTCTACCTTTTATGCTACTAGAAATGCATTTGGGTCTAAATCCACCATTCCATTTGTGTATGATTTTGCTACTTCTCACACACAAGAGAAAGCTAACATAATCCAGATGAGAACTCTAAAATCCTCTAAGTCACATGATCTGGCTAGCAACCGAGGCACTAAAGAACAGTGAGGGAAAAGTAGTAAGAACATGGATAAGAAAAGAAAGAATAGCAAAGAGAAGAAGGATCATAAATCGATTCCTCCAAAAGTAGCTAGTGAGATCTCATCTTCAAATGACAACAAGTCTAAGAAAAAAAGGTCAAATGTTCCTTTTGTAAAAGATTTGTTCATGATTAGCAAAATATTTGAAGAAACAAGTTGGTCACTTGACAAAAATTATTGAAAAAACTAATCTCAGTGTTCTTGAATCAATAAAACATAGTTCAGAATAATATAAGAGACATGTCTTGGTAGGAATAATATTTTTAAATTTCCTTCAGTTGTTAGTTAAAATTTCTTGGGATTTGGAGAGATATGTTCCCTTTTCTTATCCTTGAAAACCTCCTTCAAACTCTTCAACAAGGCATCGAAGAAAGGGTCGATGATGAGTTGTCTCTAATAAAATATCCTAAAACTATTCCTAACATTAAATGATATCAATTTTCCACAATCCATATTGATTATTGCTAATTGATTTCTGGATTCAATTGTGTAAGAATTTTTTGCATCAACATTTTGGATCACACTCTGTGATCCATCATCAGGATGAAGAAGAGAGCATAAGGAGTAAAAATGAAAACTTGTAGACCCAGAATTGTATAAAAAGGTAGGGGAGAGGGATGAGACAGAAGGTTGGCACAAGAAACAAGGTAGCCAAACAAGATAATGAGACAAGGAAATAAGTAAAAAAAAACTAAAAATGAAAATAAAATATTTACAAGAGAACAAGAGACCAGAGTTGAGTAATAAGTAAACAAATATTATAATAGAATTAGATAATAAGAATACAATAGTAAAATCAACTAGCTAAAATAATCAAAAACTCCTAGATAAATGTATGGTGGTCAAGAAACCATGATAGGTTCTCTGCATGTCATAAATTCTCCCAAACCAATCTTTCACGCATCTAGGAATTTTTAACTCCTTAAAATTATTTTGGATCCCTCAAAGGAATTGGAGAAGTAATTTTCTAAACTAGATTATAAATTGCATCTCTAATAATCCATTTAGGACCTTCAAATTTTCCATTCTCCTCGCTCTTTTGTTCTTTTTCCCACATTAGCATTTGATGATATTCTTCTTTATTTATTATTTCCCTACTACACCTCTTTGACCATGATAGTAATCAACACTCTCTATCACCCCTTTTCAACAATCATCTTGTAAGATTCCTCTTGTCCTTTGCAACTTGCACCTTCACATCAAAGAAACATTAAGGAGTGACAACCCGTCAACAAAAAGGTAAGTTTTGGGAACCTCATTAGAATTTGAAAGAGGTTTTGAAAGCACTAGAAATTTCCAATGACTTCTTTATTATTTCTTTTCCATTTTTTGGCGTCTTCTAAGTTCTTCTTTGTCTTTTCTTTCCAAGACACTTCTTTCTTCTAAATTATTCTTGCATTTCTTCCACATTTTTTTGTCGGGGCTTGAGAAGGAGCTAGGAACCTATTAGATGTTCCATACATTTTGAGAACATGTGAGCCTTTCGATAAATTCTTTTCTCTTTCATTTCTCTTAGAGAAAATCATGAACTAGGAACCTTCAGAGGTTCCTTATGACTACAAATGCTCTAAAAAAGCATAAAAATTTTCTTTATATTCTAGGAACTTTTGACAATTAGGATAACTTAGATTTTTTTTTGCGATTTTGAAAAAAAACACAAAATTTGAACAAGAGATGAAATGACCTCAAGATAAAGAAATTAGTAAAGAAAAAAATTTCTCTAATCAAGGATTAGGATAACAAGCCTTTAAGAATATAATAAGTCAATGATTACCTATATGCTTTAACACTTGACCCTTGTTTGACCCTTTGATATTTTTGGGGCATCTTGGTTTCATATTTTTCCCTTATTGCTTTATGTTATCTTTGAGTATTGATTGGAATTTATAATTTCATACTTAAGTCATTCTTTTTATCCTACACTATCACCAACAATTGGATATTGCAATAGGGAGTGGGCTATGTGTGTTGTCTCCCAAATCTTTGGCAGTCTTTCTTTTCCTCTTTAGAGTGCTACATGATTATTCATTCAATGTGGTGTGATCTATTGTTAGATCATGACAATAAATGGCTAAATTCTTGGGTATTCATTGGTGAAATACATGTGAAATGGCTAATTATGGGCTTATGTTATAATATATTATTAGAAAGGAATGTGTGTTTTATCAATCACGTGGTATTCAATAATATTATTCATCTATATGATTGTATAAATATTTAAATTTAAATGGTTTTCTAAGTTACAAATCTTGCAAATAATGTATATGATATTTTACTAATCAATATAGAACTCAGCGAATAGATGGATGAAAAATTAGTGTAGCTAAGAACTTTGGCCAGTAATAAGAATCTCTCAGTGAAATCTAGTGATGAACTCACTAGGAACTCTAACCTCTTCTTTTCTTTTAGGATTCCAAAAATAGGTTCTTTGTAGAGTGATCGATCTCATCCCAAATATAAAAGTTATTATTACTTCTAATTGTATAGGTGTATGTAGAATGTAAAGGCTTGCCTTTACCTCTTGATATTGATGGAAGATTATTTTATGAGGATCATTACCTTTTGTATAGAATAGTGCAAATATTTTCTTTCCAAATAAGAATAATTTATCAAATTATTACAATGAATTATGGATTTTAAATGCTTGACAATTAGTGTTGATTTGTTAAATGATGTAGTGAGGATTGTTTTTCAAAGTTGAGTTCACTTATAGATGATACAATAATATTTGATGATATTTATTTATTTTATCTTAAAAATCTAGAATAAGAGCACCCCTTTATCAATTTATTGGAACTTGCACATTTAAATATGTTGTACTTAACTAGCAATCTAGGGAGTAGAGGTGTAATTTATCATGAAATTATCTCTTATTTGTTAGTTTTTACAATGACACCATGAGAGATTTGAGTTTGTTTTTAGAATGCCAAGTTTTTATAATCCATAGGAAAAAGTTACTTTTTCCCATTCCCTATGACCATTGACCCAAAGGCTATGGGAAACACAATGAAATGTCTAAAGACCTTCTATTCACTCAACTCAATAATTTCTATTTAGAGAGGGTGATTGAACTAATTATAGAGAAACTTTATTTAAGATGATGTGAAATATTTAAAAATATGTCTACATTCATCAATATCAACCTACAAATTTTTGATGTAGAGCATTATAGTGATTTAGATAGTAATTTCAAGTTGTATGTATTTCTTACATTGAAGATGTTTTGGTACTTAAGCTCTTCACTTTTAGTTTGGATATAGAAGTTGCTTTCCTATTTCAATTTTAAATTTCCTTATTTAGTATCCTATGTTTTATTTTACCTTTAACATTGATCAAAAATATTTTGATGATATTATAGTATGGATGATTGTTGGTGTAAGCATATAACTATCTCCTTACTAATTACTTGTTGTATTGTATTTTTTCTCACTATTAAATTTTTTTTCAGTATCATTTAAAAGCACATTCAAAATCATCTTTTTTTGTCTAGTTGTTCTATGGATTAACATGTTCTGTTTTATACTAAAGCTATGATTGTTCTAATGTTCTATTGTAGATTTAGATGCAAGCTAACAAAGTTACACTTGAAATGGCCCACTTATTGTTGCTTCTTGACCACTAGGGTAATGCCCCTTGTGCTATGGAAAGAGTTCCTTCATCTTGCTCTTCTTCCAATTGTGGCTCATAGTCTCATGGGAAATTTGTGAATGTAGCCTCTTTGCTCGAGGTAACTGAGAGAACCAATCCCAGGCTTCTCCCTAGTTGGAATAAAGGATTGCGGTCAGCAGAGTTGGTCTCGTCCTATTCTTCGGCACTCTAACTCCATGCCACCTGCAATAGGAACTCTTGGGTGGCCTATCAAAGATGCTTCTAGTTGATTTGATTCTAACAAATTCCCTCAGCTAACTCTTGCCATTCTCTCTGTTCATGCTACTAAATAAGAAGATAAAGAGAACGATATTGATAGGTGGGACCCTCTCATGGACATTTCAGACCCTGTTGATGTATGAGACAAACTAAATCACTAGGATCCTCCTCCTCCACCCATTGCTACTGCTCTCATTGTTATTTTTATACTCGAAAGACTATTGTCCCATATGAACTTTAAGAACATGACTATTTTCACCCACCTTTTTTAATGAATATGCGTAATATAATCTTATAAATGATAATATAAACAGTTCTTTATAAAACAAATACAGTTAAAATACAATACAGAGGCCAAGATCTATCAATTTAAGCAAAGTGGGAACACATACCATTATTCCCAGCCATGCACATACCATTGCGGGGCTGAAGAGAATAAGTCAAAAGGTCGACGCAACCTCCAGTCTGAATGCATTGATAAGAACTAAGAAAATGTCTTGGTATTATATATGATGGCACTACCCTTACTTTCAAAAGCAGAAGATAGCCAAATTATGGTTGTGGTGACATAATTCAGATGGGTCATGATTGAATTACTGATTATTGCATGTCTATAAAACTGACACCACAGTAAAGGAAAAATTCAGAGATATGGTAGAGATTTGTTCTGTACAGTTAAGAATAAGTGGGCACCAGTGAGGCACCAATTTTTTTCCGTTCATTAAGCACTTTGACTCTGTAATATGTTGCGGGTGGCGCCTAAAGCTGGTCTGTGGTAGGCTATTCCATACGAAACTTCAATCGTTGCTTCTCCACATGTCACCATTTACCATTTCAACTTAAACCAGAAGAAGCGTTCCTTTCAAGTTTCTGTCATTTTCTTTGAAAAAGCAAACTTTGAGTGCGAAGTCGTCTCTGTGAGTCGGTTAATTTAAAGACAAGATACATAATAGTGAATACCACGGATCTGTTACTTTAGCCACCCTAGTCATTCCCCACTAAAAGAAACATATTAATTTAAAAGAACCCAAAGAGGATTATCTCCAATTCATTCACTTTTTAGAATTTCATTGCTAGTGATAGATCCCTAAGACTTTAAATATTTTATAGTTTATGGGTTTTTAATTTTTAATTTTTAAATTTAGACTTTATTTTTATTAGTTTTTTTAATTGAGACAAGTTATTATATTTATAAAAAATATGTTCTAGAGCATAGAGTTTATTTAGGGTTGTATTTAATGCAAATATTCTTAAATAACATTTATAAGACTTTGTACATGTTCATCATCTATAAGCTCTCTAAAGATTTAACAAAGTTTGTTTCACTAAATTACATAGGTATGGCAAGATTTGAAACTATTATAATCTTATAATGAAGAAAATTAGAGATATTTTTAATTTGAAAAAATACTCTTTTATTATTGAAGATCAATGCTTATGCATTAAGAAATAGAGTCAAACTATTTGAAAGATGGAAAGATGTCTTGAAAATTTACACATTAGAACTAACCATGACACATTTATCAAATCAAATACCCAAGATATACATTACATACTTAAACATACTTCAAGAATATAATGTATCCTTTGCAATAGGTAGTGGGTTGTCTCTATTGCCTCCCACTTTTTAGTAGCCTTTATTTTCTTCACTAGAGTGATAAATCATTATTTGTTCAAGGTGGTGGGCCCTGTTAGTAGTTTGTAGAAAATAGTGGTTGAAGTGTTAGGTTTCATTTGTCTAATGCATGCACAATGGTTGCTTGTGCTCTCATGATCTATGTTGACCTTATGTTATAGTGGAAACCCAAATTATTATTTTTTTGATACATCCCATCCTATTCTATTAAATTATTCCTTCATATGATTATTCCAGCATAAAATTAAAATGTTTATTAAGATTTTCAATCTTACAAACACTTTGCATGATATTTTAAAAATCAAAATAAAGCTCAGTCAACATATGGATGAAAAATAAGCAAAGTTGGACATTTTCGCCAATAATCAAAGTAACATGGATAGATCCATTATTGAACTTACTAAAAAAATTGAGCTCTTCTCTACAGTCAATATTATAGAAACAATTTATTTATTGAGTGACCTATCTCATCCTAGGTTTAGCAATAAAGAACACTTTTGATTGTATAGGTCCAAGTAGAATGTAAATATCTTCTACCAGTTCTTAAGATGAATGAAAGCTTGATCCTTAGGGAGCCTTGTGTTGTAGGACAACTTAATGATTTTCTTTCCAAAGGACAATCATTATCAAATTATTACAATGAATGGATTTTCAAATGATTGAAGACTAGTATTGATTTGTTAGACGACATAGTGAGAGAGCACTTCTTAAACTTGGGTCATTTCTAAAGGATACAAAGATTTGTTATGATGCACTATCTAGGTTTTCTTTCATATTCCAAAATGGAAGGATGTCTTTGTTAACTTTCGCATTGAAATTGATTGTACAAGTAACTAGAAATCCCTTAGCAATTTCCGATGGAAGTCTCTCTAAGATATTCTTTTCTTAATTATGATGTTATGGGGTATTTGAATTTTTTCTGGGATACCAATTTTTATAGTCCATAGGAAGAGGTTACTTTTTCTTAGGCCATATGAAAGAAAGCTAGTGACATGAGATGAATTTTTTGAACATAAAGGTTGCAGGGGCCACAATCAAAGGTCTAGAGACCACCTCTTCACTCAACTCAACAATGTCTTCTTAAAGAGGGTGATTGCAATAGTTATATTAAAATGGAGCAAAAAATTACAATTGTAGAGAAGGTTTGTTTAAATTCATGAGAAGGATTTAAAAATCTATGCACATTCATTTGTATCCAGTTGATTTTTTTTAACATGAAGCACTATGATGGTTTAGAAAAAAATTTCAGATTTTATGTAATGTCTACCTTGAAGATCTTTTGGTACTTAGCCTTTTTTTTTTTATAATTCAGACGTAAAAACTACTCTCCTATTTCAATTATAAATTTATTTTTTTAATAATCTATATAGTGTTTTCCCTCTAACTTTTTAAGAGATTTTTTAATTAACTTGTAGTATAAATAATTGTTGATTTATAATAAGAAAATTGACTTATTGATTATATTATTCTATATTATATATATATATATATATATTAATATTACTATTTTCTTTTCAATAATGTGAAACCCAAAACTTATTCATTAAAATCAAAGAAATTCTATCCATAAAGATATATTTTTCTTTCTTAATAAATAATTTACAACAAAGTGAAAACATATAAAGAAACCTAATGAGTCAAAATGTCCATGCTATCTTGACTGTAAATGTAGGATAAGAACTAGGAATAATGTTTTAATGTTATATCTTATATATGATGGCACTGCCCTTACTTTGAGAAACAAAAGATAGCTAAGTTAGTTTCTTACCTGTAAAACTGTATACTTGGGGTGACATAATTCGGATGGTTCATGATCGAATTACTGGTTAATGTATGTATAAAACTGACAGCAAAGTAGGGCAAAAAATCTGAGATAAGGTGCACATTTGTTCTGCACAGTTAAGAATATACGGGTACCATTGAGGCACTAATTGTTTTCCATTCAATATGCAATTTGACTTTGTAATATGTTGTGACTGGTGGCTAAAATTGGCCTGTGGTAACCCATTCCATATGAAATCTCCACATCACCATTTTACTATTTCAATTCAATCGAGAAGAAGTGTTCCTTTCAAGTTTCTATCACTTTAATTGCAAAAGCACATTTATGTGTATCGGTTATTTTTTTTAGACAATGTATATAGTAGTATTGGTTACTTTAGCCATTTTAGTAATTCATCAATAAAAAAATTTAAAAATCAATTTTCAAAAAAAAAAAGCATTAGGGGAAAGGTCTCAGTTGTCGTCCATGTTTCAATAACAGTTCATTGATACATGTTAATTAAAAGTCCACTATTTTTTTTAAATGTACCAATAGTTGTCCACATTATACCTAGTAGCTACAAAAAAGTACGTAATTGGAGGAGTTGTGTAATTTTATTGGTACCAATAGTGAACAATTACTGGAATGTATCTATGCATATGTATTGGATCAATTGTACAAATTTTGTGGTGGTCAAAGTGAATGGTTATTGGGGCACTAGAGAATATGTATTAGATGTCAACATGAAATGACCACTATTTGACCTTTGTGTACATAACGAATCCTTTTGTGTTCATCATAACTATCCAAAAGCCAAAACAATAGCTCTAAGCTCTTAAGTCGCATACAAAAAAACTAAAAAAAATAATCAAAATCCGACATACCATTTAGGAGCTTAGGATGCATGAAGTTAGCTATAACGACTACTGATACCCTTCCCCTATCTTCACTTTAGTCACTTTTTAAAATGCCATTCCTTTTGAGATCTATATCTCTACTTTAACAACACATTCATTTCCTTCCTAAGTTTTATTAGTCTCAAACTGGGAGTTATTTATTTATTTGTTGTGTATTCTTATGATTTTTTTATTAAGATAGATTATTATATTTGTCATGTATTGTGTTTGTTAAATATGTTTCTTAGAATTAAATATTAAGATATATCTTTAGTTTTTTATATGTTTTTCTTATTATGATTTTCTAAAAGATTTTATATATATATATATATATTTCTTCAAAGACTTACCTTGTTCTTTCAAGTCTTTCATTGCTTATGAAGAGTAGAGATACCTTACTCTCTTCTTGTGAGAGATATTTGTCCCTTATTGGCAACATTTCAGATGTACATCATCATGAGATCTCATACTAGATTGATTACTTCCTAAATTCCAACTCTCTAACCTCAATAAGAATAAAACCCTCAGCCAAATGTTAAGTTTATATTGTAGATGTATGTGGCATCATAAACTTAGTGAACCCATGGCCTCTTGTCCACTACACACTATTGTGTGGCATTGAATATTAGGAATGTTATCCAAGACCTATAAGAATTGCCCTTGGATCATGATTTATTTTTCTACATTATTCATGCTTTGTCCAAGATAGATAAATATCTTTTACTTTAATTTTAGTGCCTTATTAGGCATATTGCACTCAATTTCATGACCCTTCAAACCATGCATATTCTACTTACTACACACAATCTCTTTAAAGACCACACTACACAACTTCAATTATCACATAACTATATTATCAATAATGTGATTGCGCAAGAGAAAAAAGTTCATACACATATGGCTCATAATCAATTAGCTTTTATGAATACAAAAAAAAATCATAATAAACTTATTAATGCATATGTCAAGTGCATAAGCTTTGCATAGATGATCATAAATAAATAAGTCTCCAAATTGATAATTTTACATTTATTCTCATACTTCTATCTTGTGCCAAAATGGGACCCCTTGAGTAGAGTATAGACATTCATTGAAGCCTAAAAGATGTAGAGGATTTTTGTTAGATATTGTAGTTGCAACTACCCTAATATACACATATATAATGTAAATGACAACAACTCATTTTGTTGTTCAAATAGACTTAACACACAAATTCACAAATTTAACTAGAAATACTTTATCCAAAGGTTGCAATGAACAACTTTCCTTTATTCAAATTCATAAATTACAAACTTCCACAACTTCGCAATCAAGTGATAAATTGATTTGACAATTTCATTTGTCAATCAATTCTCCATTAAAAAAAACATAGTAACTATTTTCAATACCGACAAATGCAATTTATAATCACATTGAAGTTTTAAATATCAAGGAACAATTCAAATGATTTTATTGATTTCATAGTGAACATGCCAATATTTAGAATCCATAATTGAACACACTTTCCAATTTCCAATGCTTTATCTTTTCTTCTATGAACTCTTGTCTTCGCTCAAACTGCATTCACATATTTCTCCACCTCATATTCTTTTCCATGCCTATTATTTGCATTAATTTTAAATATTTTCTTTCTCATCAACACCCCTATATTCTCTAATCTATTCAACCTCTCTCCTCATTACACTCATATCATGCTGACCATGACCCCTTGGGATTCCTATCCTCTTTACTCTGTTCATCGTATTGATTATTTTTTTCCCTCTATGGTGCGGCTTGCCCTTTCTCATTCCACCCACGTGGCCCTTCAATTATTTATTTTATTTTGGATAAATATTTCTTATATGGTGTGAAAATCTTCAAGTTTTTATTTATCACCATAACAAATTATTGTTTCGCTTGTCTTTTTAAATTAGATTTGTTTATCTATGTCATGATCAAAATTGAACAAATAAAATTAAATCCATCAAAATTTGCAATATAAATGTCTATTCAAGGTTAAAATCAATGTGCAATATTTTGACAATCAATGTCAGCAATGTCAACCAATCTTCATTAAAATTGACCGCCAAAACAGAAAATGCACAACAGTCATAAAATAAAATGGAAATATATATATTTTTTATTGATACTAATTGCATATGCACCCAAATGCTTCTGCATCAGACATGCTAGGTAAGCATTTTGTGAGCATAGGCTCACAAAAGTGGAGTTGAATGGTAGAACCATCCTTTAAGATTACAAGCAATCTGCAATGAACTCCATTGCTATGGTAGGTGCACAAAAAAAATATTTTTCCTTCTCTTTCAACATCTTTTCAAACAACTATCATCCTCCTCTCGCAAATATTCTCTACACTCTTCTTCTCTCTCATGGAATCATTTCCACCATGAACCATCCTCCTCCTCCAAATATTCTCTACCTTCCTCTCCTTCTTTGTGGGATTTGACCCCCCACAAATCAACCACCTCCACCAAGTTTCCCTTACACTATCCTCTACAACTTCCACATACAAATATGCAACATCTGCATACCAATCTGCAACTATATGATCTATATTTTTATATACTTGCACTAGCTCCTTATTCAAATTAACAACATGTAATTTCATATCAACTTCCTCATCACTAGAAATTTAAAAAGATTAAAATTTACCTCTTCCTTTGTTGTTGCATTTTTTTCTCATTATCATCTATTGCAATTGTAGTGCAAAAAATGTATACATTAACAATTTCATATTATGTTTTTCCTCTCCCTTATTTATTTGACTTAATTAAGCTTCTAATTTTCCAAATTATGCATTCCAAAGCCTAATTTTTACCATTTTCTGAAAGATTGCAAGCATTAAATAAATGAAACCAATTATTAGTTTTCTCCCAATCAAGTGTGTCCTAGAAATTTTTGCTAGGTCCCACTCAAATTCAAATATGTTGTTGGCGACATTTTAACATTCTAAAATTCAAATATGAAGAGTTAGCTTTTAGAATCTAATTTTTGGGAAATTAGATAAACAGGTCTATAAATACCTAGTTATTTTACCATTTGAAATCTAGGATCTAAGAAGCAACATTATGAGAGACACAATTGAGCAAATACTATTGTCTAGAGCATTCAAGAACAACATTTGAAAGCATTATTATAGAAATTTAAGATACAACATCATGTCAAAGTTTGTGTGTTCATGTTGTCATTGTTTTGTGAAGGCTAACATCTTTTTGTAGGTATCCAAAGAACTTGAAAGTATTCAAACAAAAAAGATCCAGACTCTCGAAGGGATGTGAATGACTTCAGTCCTTCAAGGTAGCTATTGAAGGATGGTGAGTTGCATAGAGCATTGCGATTTCATTTTTCCTTCCTTTCCATTATCATTTATCATTGAAATTTTTCCATTGTGGAAGTGGGAACACTTACATGAGTTTGACTGAGGTAAGCCCCTATATGGCACAAAATTTTGTCCCTCTTTGAATGTGTAGGTTGTAGGTTTGGAAAGGATCAAAGGAATATTGAAGGAAAATTGTCAATTGTTGCATTTGTTGTCACCAAACTTGTCAAGACATGGAAACTCACTTACACAATTTATTTGATGACATTTTGACAAGTTTACAATAGGGAATCAGGAGCTCAAATCCAACACTAGAGGACTACAAAAGTAGGTTCAAGACCACCTATCAAAGACCCATTTTCCCTTGGGTGACTGAGTTCCTCTACACATGTTGAATCCATCTTTTGGTGATAGGTACATATCAGTCTATACTTTCTAAATCCACTTACAAATTAATGTTTTTGATTAGATAAGCAGGGAAGGGCCCTAACCCTTACAAAAAGGAAAAAATAGAGCCAAACAGCTTAGCAAAACAAACTAGCCCAACACAACCAAACAAAGAAACAACAATCAACACAAGACCATTCAGAAACAAAAAACTACAAGAAATTGTTCAAGTAACAATGCTTCAACCAGGAAAAGCCACAGAGGGCGAGTTAAATGAAATGGTAACCTTCTTAGAAGAATGCTTCTTCTTTCTATGCACCATTGTCCAAGGAGAATTAGAAACAGAAATTGAGAAGTTTTGATCAAAGGGAGAAGACTCCTCTCTAGAGTAGCAGACAAGAGGTACAACTGATACTTTAGGTGAAGCATCTAAAAAAAAATCACTTTCCAAAATAGGGAAGCTGGAGAAGCATTATTAACAACATTATAATCAACCATAACCAGAGAATTCCCCATATTATCCACAAGAGGAGCAACTTCCACCATAACCAAATCATGTGACACAGAAAGAACCATAGAAGGAGAGTTTGCAAAGGCAATAGGAGCATTGTTGATATTATTTTTCCTCATAGAAGAAGAAGGAGGCTTTGAGTCTTCATCAGAAGAAGCATAATCAACAATAGGATTTTCCGTTAAATGCTCACGAAGTGAGTTCTTCCACCAAGTAGAAGAGGAAGCAGTACGAAAGCCATGAGAACAATCACAGGCCACATGACCAACAACAAAACAAATTCTGTAGCGAAATGGAAGACCCTCGTAATCCACCATCTGAGACCATGACTAATCATTAACCTACAAAACCACTTCACCAGGAAGAGTCTTCAAAAGATCAACCTCCACCAAGATCCTAGCAAAGGAGGTATGGGTAAAATTATTAGAAGCCATATCAACTTTCAAGAAATGGCCTATGGCATTACCAATGACCTCAAAGGCAGAGGAGCACTAGAACTATAAGGGAAGATAAGGAAATCTTACCCAAACATGCATAACATATTTAAGGGTTCATTCAAGGGATTAAAAGAATAAACCCAAGGTTTAATGGAGAGGGCGTGAGAATCCCAAACCCACAAGCCATAGTCAAGAATAGTCTGTCTATGTTTAGGAGGGTTGCAACCCACAACAAAAATCCACCTTGCAAAAGGATAAATCTCCATCGAGCCATCAACCAAAGGAGACCAATGGTTGGTGATCCAAAGATGCAAATCAAGGAGAGATGGCCACAATCAGAAAAATCTACAAATAAGAGCATTTTTAGAGTAAAAAGAAATATTTTCCTCAACTTCCTTACCAAGAGAGACAATAGGAGCACAATATGCACACCTCAAAGGAATAAAGCCCTCCCTAGGCCTCTTGGACTTCACAGCTTCAACAAAAGAAGGATGAGCACGACCACCCACCTCACCAGTAGAGAGAGCCACTCCCACAGTTGTAACCATTTTAGGGGAACTGGAAGCCCCATTGACCACAACTACCCTAGAGCCATAGATAGCCTCACCAACTAAAGGAGTAGTAGACGAAGGACCGTCCATAGAAACCCCAACCACAACCACCAATGAAGAACTAAGATCCACAATTAGGTTACATATGGGTGACTACATCACCAGGCAGGAGAAATCCTACAAAGAAGCATTTGAATTTTGGGTAGAGCAGGAGGTGCCCAAAACGATGTTGTTCAAATCATGGACTGGGTGAGAGAATGCCATTGGGAGAATTATACTTACAAATTAATGTTTCTATCTATTTTTCTTCAAGATTTTTTAATTTATCATATTAGATCATATAGTCTAATTAGGGTAATACTCCAAATCATTTCCAATTCATTCTTAAGACTCAAAAGTATTAGATCCATGTCTAATTGACTCACTTTGGAGGTTGAAATTTAATCTATGCACCTTGTTGATTTTCATCCCAATGAAATCCTAGAAATGATGGAATTAACCCTAGGTTTTGGAAATTAAATTTAAGGTGTCCACATTTTTTATATTTCATTTTTGTGAACCTGACATTTGACATCATAACTTTTTGATTTGGTAGTCTTTCAAACACTAGATCGAGGTTTTGCATCTTTCATTTAGGGTTTCATATTTTCAACATAAAAAGTCATAAAAAAATACAAAAATATTGCATTCATATTGGATCATAGGTTCCATTACAGTGTGTTTAGTCATTTACATCAAATTTTTATTTCAAAATTGCATAAAAAATGTATAGTTTTATTCCAAAATTGTTGAATACATTTTTATTTCCTTTACATTGAAAAATTCTGAAATAAAATCATTGTCAAACCTTTTGTAGATAGAAACAATAACCTTCAACAAAAAAATAAACATAATTTAGCTTTTCAATTTTTAGAACCCTGAACAAGGACCTAGATGCCCTTGGGCAACCCTGTCCTTATACAGGTGCATCAACAAAAATTTTCATAGTTTTTTATCTGTGTCTGCTCAGTTTGACTGTACATGAAGATCTCTTTGAGTTTCATAATTGAATGTTCTAAATAATTATATCATTTAGTTCATTTGGTGAAAGTGCACTGTTTAGGGTTAAAATTTGCATTCAAAAATCAACATTTTCAGGCCTTTTCATCTTACAATTAGCCAATTGTTACATTTCAGATCTAAAATTTGCATTCAACTTTGTTTAAACATTTTCAACATTGATACATATTTGTATTGTGCTTTAAATTGGAGTACATTAAGAAAACTATAGAAATTTGCTTACTATTACAACTATCTACAAGTAGAATCAGAATCCTTAAGTAGCGTATTCTACAATCCAACTTCAAAATTTTAGAACCCTTGACAAGGACTCAGACACCCTTGGGTGACCTTTTCCTTCTTTTCTTGGCCATTTTTTTTTAGAAGGTCTCTATTATTGTGGTTCCTATTTGCTTTTTCTTTCTACTTTCTATTTTTGAGTTTTTTTTGTACTTATTTAAAAGTTTGGTGTTCATCTTGGGTGCACTTTTAATGTTGTGAGACTTGCACGATTTTCACAACTTGGTGTCCTATTGCCAATACTTTAGTGAGACATAGTTTGAGAATCATGGAATCTCGCATTGTTGGTACATCCACTATGGATCTTGAGTTCTCCAACCCTTTCACGACAAGTGTTGTCAATACTCAACCCATTTTGGACTCCATCCCTAATGCCATAATTCTTATGACCTTACCATCAACCAATGTCACTAATGTTGAAACTATGGTGGTCCATGTCCCTAAAGAGAAACTGAAACAATTAGACAAAGCCTTAGAAAAATTTCAAGACTATGTGAGCATGAAATATATCACTAGTGTAGTGGTCCCTATTATAGATAGCATGAGGAAATTTCTTGATGATGCTCAAGAAAATAGGTAATGCATAGTCTAGCCTACATCATAGACAATCATGTACCTATAATGGCTAGTTGTGCTCCAGATTTGAGGTACACTTAATGTCAAGGAGGAATTCAAGTTTCTCTCCCTACAACTATAGCCTCTATTTCCACATATACAAATCCAAATGTTGCCACAATGATGCAACCAAGAAATAGTATAGCTCAAGCTCTGGGTATTTTCACTGGGAATCCTTATAGTTTTGTTAACTCAAAAATCATATCTCCAAACACATCACCCCTCACAAAATTTCAATATAATAGTACACCTAACACATAAACACTTCCACAGTATTCACCTAATTCCCAAAATATGACAAGCAATGATTTTGTCATAAATCAACTCTTGCAAAATGTGACATCCCTTTAAAAAAAGATATCAACATTAAACCAAACTCAAAATGGACAACCATCACAATATGTCAAAAGAAACACATTGTCCCTAGAGACATTGAAAGAAAAAATTCCACAAAACATAGAGATACCCCGCTTTGAGAAATACAACGGTAAAGGAGACCTAGTAACCATATATATGCATACACAACCTTATGTAGTGACTTTGTTTTTGAAAATAAGCTCTTGGCTAAACTTTTTCCTAGATCATTGAAGGACATGGCCTTGGAGTGGTTTTTTTCATTACCAAATAAAGCTTGTTGATACTTTCCTCAATCATTTTGAAGTGCACATTGGTCCCAAGATCAATAAAATTGATTTAATGTGATGCAAACAAAGACAAGGTGAAAAAGTTATAGATTTATAAGTCGTTATCAATTGATATTATCACAAGTCAATCTAACTCTTCTTAATACAAAAATCCAAAGAATGTTCATTGATAACTTGCAAACTGGCATAAGGGAAAAAGTATTATTAATGAATATTTCATCCTGTATAATTTTGTGTATGACGCTTTGTGATTATTAGAATTTGATTAATAAGTATGAATAAGCATCTTCATAAAAATATAATGAGAAATTCAATTCCACACATCAAAATAATTCAACAATTTAAGAAGCAAAACAATAAATTTTTAAAGATAAATCCATCCCAAACAAACCATATAGAACCTCAAGTTGCTACGATAAGCTCTACCCCATACCAATTTTGGCCTAGGGATAAGAAAATTTACCCCATTACCTGATTCACTCCATTTATTTATGTTGCAAATTTTGAGTAAGAACCTAATTTGTTTACCTCCAATAAAACCTATGGAAACAACCAAACCCTTACATCCAAATCACAACCCAAATGCCTTTTTCCAATATCACTAACAAAGTGGACATGAAACAAAATGATGCATGTGTCTTAAACAACAAGTATAGCACCTCATCAATTCCAATCATATCTAGTTGGGAGGTGTTAATGACAAAGAAAATAAGTCAGTTACCTCACCTAACCAAAATTTGCAAATTTTTCCCAACCCAATGCCATATCATTCAGCTAACTTTATGAAAGCTAGTGAAGTCAAGAATGATGTGATGAATGTTGATAAGATTAAGGATATGAATGATGTGATCATAAACGAATGTACAATTAAATGCATGAATTAAGAGTTACAGGTTTTTCAAATGTATGAAGAGCCATGAGGCTTACATAGATGAAGCAAAGATATATTAGATCATCAAACCTAAGTTGATATGTGTGATGTAATTATGATGATTAGATAAAGAGGGTCATACATATAGATTTTCGCAAAGAAATAATTTTTGGTAATAATTTATGAAACTCCCACTTTAAAGATGACAATTACAATAACTGAAACGATCTCAAAGAAGATCTATGAATTTGTATTTTAACTGACATTAGAGGGTACAAAATTTTGATCCCCATTACACTTTTATGTAAGAGTTAGAATCGATCAAAGAAGGATCATTTTGCAATTTTGCTTATTTGTAGAGAAATTTATTTGTTTTTGTGCATATAAATTTTGAGGGTAAGGCTTAGTGTTTATGAACAAGTCTTTGAGCTTTGATAAATAATAGAATACTACTTATCTTTATGGACTCTATATTCTATTGCATTACTTCTTCTTTTTCTAGGAAGAAGCAAAATTGAAGTCTATTTAATCTATCCATTTGTTGATGATAACTCAATCTTTGAGTTGTACTATTGGTGAGATTTATTTTTCAAGTCTAACTTGATGTTTCTAAAATTTTATTCCAATCACATTTGTATCATTTCTATGAACAACTGTTATCTTTCATTTACTATTTTTTTGTTAAAATTATACCCACCTTTTAAATTCAAAAAATAATTAAAAAAAATCTTATGGGGGAGTTGTACCTCAACCAAAATTCATAGGAAGGTCATCGATGAAATGGTGACCTCTCCAACTGTTTGTTGCTCATTTTTCTTTATTTTGGGCACTATAGAGTCATAATGAGTTAATCTTTAAAAAGAAAAATTTGTCAACCAATAATAACCCTTTGTGTTTACATAATTTTTGCACCATGTTCATATATGTTTGCATCATGTTCATATATGTTATGTTTCGTAATGTTGTGCACTTAGCACTTTGCATACGTTGGAACAGGGACCCTCTTTTCTTTTGCCTGTCAGGTCTTTTGGGGCTGCCTCATTTTGCGTGCCCCTCTCTTTTTTTTTTGATGTTCTGCATGGTCGATGTTGCTCCAAAGTTCCATCATAAATCGATTATGTCTCCGCTTTTGGTTTTGTTGCCTTCCGGGGCCTCAGGGAGTCCCTTTGGCATTTTGGCTCTGAAACGGCTCTGGGCCCCTCCGGGCCTGGGCGTCCGGGGTTCCCCTTTTGGGTTTCCCCTTTGGAAATGCCACCACTCGTGGCGTTCGCTAAGCATCTTTCCGGACCTCGGG